>CANDYH010000687.1:0-18777 GCA_947396885.1 Heligmosomoides polygyrus polygyrus | reverse complement strand
AGATTTTTCACTCTTAGATGAAAAATAATGGTTTATGTCTTGTTTCGATGCGCAGAAAGGCAGCCAACATTTAGTGCCAAAGAAAAGAGATTGCGCCATGCCCTCATTCACGACGTCTTAATTTGTACTCAATTAATAGCAAAACTGTAGTTTGCACGGAGTTTGTCACCTGTTAAGGGCACAAAAAACTGTAAAGGACACGCAAACCCTCACTTTGATGGCTGACGTACATTGGCATTTACACTATCAACCAAATAAGAGTTGCGGCGAACTTTCTGAGTGCATGGCGCGATCGTTATATGCATGCTAACTTTGAAATTTTTCAGTTCCACTACTGTAATAATTGTATAAGATTCTCATTTTATGAGGAAAAATAATACATTAGAATTTGTTTCGAAACGCAACAAGGCCGCAATAATTTTTGTGCGTTAAACGACAAGATCGCGCCACGTATTCGAAAAGCTCATTGCGACATTCACTTGATTGATAGTGAAAATTCAGCTTCCATGGAGCGCCAAAGTGAGGATATACTATGTGTTCTTCACAGTTGTTTTTGTTGTACCATTAACTAATGTGAAACTATGTACATGAAAACAAACACTTTGTATCGAGACATCTTGGACAAGGGCATGTGTAATCTCTTCTTTTGGCACTAAAAAATGACCGCTCTCTTGCTATTTGAAACAAGCTTTGAACCGTTATCTTTTTTTAGTCGAAAATTATAAAATTTTTATAAAATTTTAAATTCTTCACTTATTGATCTAAAATCCGAAATTTTAAAAATTGAAAGAAGGTCATACTAAATTTTCCTTGATCAAAAAATTGTTCTAACCCCTATGGAATGTCTGTAGTTAAATGTTCAGTGTTCAATGTTTAATTTCGAAGATGTTCAGTTTTGCTTCAAAAGCATTAGGTTTGCTTAGAAGAGTGTCCAATTTGACGTGAAGACGGTATACTTGTGTCCTGCACATTCTGTATTGCAGCAGAAGACGAAAGTATATCAAACCAGAAGCAAAAATAGGCATCTGGGAGGCTCGAACTCGCACGCGGCCGACTGTGAAGCGTCAATATTCGCACTGCACCACGTTGTAACGTCCGACCGGCGCCGACAGAGTTCCCTTCACTCCTCTGCCTCGATCGCAGAGAGGGAAAGTCAGCTGCACAGCCCAAGCACCGCGACGTCTCGCGGACTCGCCGGTATCTGCTTCTGCGGCGCTCTCCTCCGTAGAAGCGTTCCAGTGAACGTCGTCTGCCATACGCCGAACTTCCGATGGTAGCTCGAAAGCGGGCGGACCCCCGCGGTCCTGGGCAATCTCCAGGGAAAGGGGCCGGAGCCGGGGTCTCAAAGGGGTTGTCTGGGCCGAACTCGACCTGTTGGCCATCCGCCTGACTCTAGCACCCCAACACACTGAAGCCCGGCCGGACTTTGGCGAGGCTCGATGAGCGTTGCCAATTTCTGTGTTCGGCGCCTCCCTGCCAATTTTTGTGCAGACTCGAAAGAGTCGAACATAGCCGTATACAACGTTCCTCAACAATATTGGTCTTCAGCTTCCTCTACAACCGAGAGGAAAACAAAAAGACTCTCTTGGGGGCTTCTTGGATCTTTCCTAGTCAGGGGGTATGATCGTCTGACTAGAGCAACAAACAATCAACAGAAATAAATATAAATATTCATTAATAAACATCTTCATAGAACAAAGATCAAACGAAATATTAGGTTGTCCCATAAGTCCTTGCAGTTTCTTTTTCAGCGATTCACTGCAGATTTCGCCGCGGTCTCTTGCATAGCGCTACATTGCCTTCGAAAGAGAATGATTGGCTCTATCAGAAGGTGTATTGCATTTCTTTTTTCATCATGAATTTTGTCAATTTTTTAGGTCGTTGAGGTGAAAAGTGAAAACTGGCCATCTGCGCAGTTGTACTCTCCGCTTAGGTCTGGAATTTTTTGCGCTTTCACAACATTTAGAAGCAATGTGCTGTACTACAAGAATATGTGTTGGTCCGATTTACTCACTTGTTCTTTATTGATTTTTAGGCCATCAAATTGGAAATTCCGACTTTTCCGTACGAATTTTTACCACAACTCCGGTTCTGTGGTTGAACTTTTTTGCATAGTGTTATATGTCGTTTGGAAGAAGATGTCTTGCTCAGTAAGAATTTGTGCGCGTTTATTGGATCACGCTGATTTCTGTCGAATATCAACAACTGAAGAAGGAGAAAGAGTTGTTGGTGAAGACGATTTTTCTCTTTTTGGCATTTTGTTGATATTCAATAGAAATCAATAAACGCGACACATGTTCTTATAGAGCAAGGCATTTTATTTCGAATGACATATAACACCTACCCAAAAAGACCAACCACAGAGCAGCAGCTGTCGGCAAAAATAACCACCCTCCTTCGGACGTCCCAATTTGATGACCTAAAAATCAATAGAGGACAAGTGAGAAAATAGGACCAACCCATATTCTTGTAGTTCAGAACATTGTCTTCCAAGTGCTATAAAAAACTGCACAAAAAATTTCAAACCTAAGCGGCGAGAACAAGTGCGCAAATGGCTGCTTTTTCACTTTTCACTTCAACGACCTAAAAATTGACAAAATTCATGATGAAAAAAGAAATACAATACATGCTCTGATAGAGCATGTCATTCTCTTTCGAAAGCTATGCAGCGATATGCAAGAGACCGTCGGCGAAATCTGCAGTGAATCGTTGAAAAAGAAAGTGCAAGGACTTATGGGACAACCTAATAATTCATTCAAGTCAGTTTCCCTTTACCACAAGTGGCTGGTAACGAAGTTGCAAGATATTGTTAGGCTGCCCGGAAAGATCTCAGCGTTTAGTGTTACCGTTCTTACTGTTCTTCATTCGTCTATTATTAAGTGAAAATGCAACTTACAATGCGTGTTGGACCCGTACAGAATTTTTCGCTCTATCTGACCAAATAATTTATGTTTCAACATTGCTTTACATTTCTGTTCTTGAAGGACTTATTGAAGCTGACGAAGGAGCAATTCCAAACGATATTTTATTTTGACTTCAAATTGGGACATTCTGCAGCCGAGACACCTCGACAAATCAATCAACTGTGGGGCCTAATAGTGTTGGAGAAAGCACTGTGCGCCCGTGGTTCAGTAAACTTCGGACTGGAGATTTCAGCCTCGAAGGTGACCCCGTAGCGGTCGACCTGGAGCAATGGACGACGAGTTGAAGGAATTCGTGGCAGCTGAACAATTCCGAACAATGCGGGGTCGCGGAAGAGCTAGACGTCATTGAAACTGCTGTTGCGGACCTTTGAAACGCCTTGGGAGGGTGAAAAGCTCGAAAACGGGGTGCCCCACGAGTTGAGTGAGCGGCAGGAATTCTCTCGTTTCGAGATTTGTTCTTCTCTACTTTCACGCTACAAAACCGACCCGCTTTTGGATTGAATCATCACTTTGATGAAAAGTGGATTTTATATGATCACCGGAAACACTCCGGACAATTGTTGGACGCCGACAAAACGCCTAGGCATTTTTCAAAGGTGAACCTCCACCAAAGAAGGTGATGGTCACAGTGTGGTGGTCGGCGGCTGGTGGATCCATTACAGCTTTTTGGCACCAACCGAAACGATCACGGCAGAGTCCTTACTTATTTACTTTGATACTTTGATGGTCCCTTTGTCGGCTGGAGGTCTTCTCAGCGGGGGACCACAACTCTTCCAGACCGCTCGCTCTCTGGCAGCTTGCATCCAATGAGGCAGACTTCGCTCTCTGAAAGATCTTGAGAATGAGTCTGCCCATCGCGTTGGCGGTCGTTCCAGTGGTCTCTTATGGTCTCTCGGGAGCCATTCTGCGACACGGAGACTCCATCTATCGTCCCTTCGTCGAAGCAGGTGTCCGGTCCAGCGATATTTGGACTTCTTCATGTACTGCAGCGGGTCTGCTAATTGCGGACTTCTCCCGTAGCTCCGAGCTTCGTAGGCCTTCTTGCCATTGCTGACGAAGGCTTGTCCTTAGAAGACATCTCTCCAGTGCTCGATGCGTAGTTTGCATCGCTCTGGCGATTGTCTTGTTGTCGGGCCAGGTTTCAGTCGCGTAACACATCGCAGGCAGTACAGAGGCGTTGAATATCGAGGCCCTGAGGCCGGTATCCTTGACCTGATCGGTGACTTCGCGAATCGAACTGAAGGCTGCCCATACTGCAGGTCTCCTGCGGGCGATTTCAGGAGCGAGGTCGTTATCCATGTCTATCTGTGAAGAGAGCAGAGTCCTACTGCGAGGAAATCGACGAAATGTACCGAAAATTGCGACAATTTCAGCCAGCATTGGTCAGCAGAAGAGGCCCGATTCTTTAGCACGATAACGCCCGCCCACGCATTTCTCATATCACTTTCGAAATTTGAACGAATTAAGGGTTGAAGTTCTGCCTCACGCGCCATATTCTCCAGACCTCTCTCCAGCCGACTGCCACCTTTTCAAACACTTTCAGAAAGTTCTCGCTGGTTAAACCTTCACCAATCGGGACCAAGCCAAAACAGCTTTCATGGAGTTTGTTGAATCTCGACCACCTAATTTTCTCGCTGATGGAGTAAGTCGATTGGTGGCCCGTTGGTAAAATGTGCTGATTCGAGCAGTGCTTACTTTGACTAAATCCGATAAGATTTGAGAAAGTTCTGGTAGTTCAAAGTGAAGCACTCAAAACCCTGAGAACATTCCGGACAGCCTAATAATTCGGCGGGAAATTGAATACGTCGACCTTGAGAGAAGCAAAATTGAATATTCGAATTGGTAACGGTATACGGTATATGGCCGCGTGGAGCGCTGTCGGAGGAGGCGCCCGCTGTCGCCTGCACCCGTTACCAGGTTCCTGGTTCGGATTTCCCTCCCAGGCCGACCAAGCCTTCCATCCCTACGGGGTCGGTGGATTGGAACCAGACTTGCCTGGGAAGGATAAAACGCTGCTTTGTTCATCGGCTGGCCACCGCAAGTCATTGTATGGCCAAATACGCATTCAACTCGCCTCCACGAGATCCCGCAGAAGTAGAATGCGTGGCGCATCCCAAAGGGGATTGAATAACGCCGCCCTTTATCTTTTATACGGTATATATATGAAGGATGGAGAATCAGCGGCGGAGTGGCGTTCTACCCCCCCCCCCCCCCTTCAAACAAACAGAGGCGTGGCAGATGTCTGCGTCTCCACTATCTCGTAAGGCAGCCACTGGACTCTCGAGCAACCCCAGGAGATTGGAGGTGGGCGGGCCAGAGGGTGGAGGCGGTAGGACGTTCGACCTCCGAATCAGCAGATACGGTTCATTGTGGTCAATCAGATACGCACTTCGTACGCTTTAAATGCCTTCAACACTAAATCACGGCAATCTATGATGAGCATGTGAGACCAGGGTCTCACTCCTCCTGCTCCACATATTTCTGTTATTTCTACCCTGACTGTTAACCGGTCAACTCAGATTTATTGAACTTCTGTCATGCATTACCGTAACAAAAACGATATATGTATTCAAACTATTAGGTTGTAACGAATTAAATGGCACTGGCTCGCGCCATTTTTTGGTGCGTCTTTACGCGTTTGATCAAGAACAAACCGTAACAAGTGGCATATCATTTAGAAGCGCAAACTTTGCTCTACCGGGGAGTACCAAATTTTCTATGTAAAAGTGGGAAAACTTTAGAGTTTTATTGACTTTTTTGCAGATGGACAAAAGGGTAATCCGAGGCATTTACTTGTATGAATTCAAGCTGGGCACTACAGCTAAGGAGGCGGACGAGAAGATCGACGCCGCATTCGGTCAAGGATGTTCCACAATTCGGACGGCGTGTCGTTGGTATGAGAAGTTCCGGAATGGAGATGAGAGCTTGGAAGAACATGAAGGTCGTGGGAGGCATAGTGATGTTGATGAGGACAAGCTGAGAGATGTGGTAGAGGAGGATCCACACAAAGGTACCAGGGAGATAGCGAAGGTTCTTGGCGTCAGTCACAACACAGCTGCCCGGCATCTGAAGGAAATTGGAAAGACCAAAAAGCTGGAAAGATGGGTGCCTCACGAGTTGTCTGAGGAGCAACGAAACCGACGATATGAGATCTCGTCCGCACTGCTTCTACGGAACGAAATGGACCCATTCCTTGATCGCATCGTAACCTGTGACGAGAAATGGATAATGTACGACAACAGGCGACGATCGGCACAGTGGATGGACAGCGGTGAGAGCCCCAAGGTTTTTGCGAAGCCGGAATTGCACCAAAAGAAAGTAATGGTGACAGTATGGTGGCGTTCGCTGGGAATTATTCACCACAGCTTCCTCCCTCCCGATGAATCCATCACGGCAGAGAAGTACAGCATTGAAATTGAAGAAATGAGGAAAAAGTTGAAGGATATCCGGCCGGCCTTGGTAAACCGAAGGCGAGTTCTCCTTCTGCACGACAATGCTCGCCCCCATGTAGCACGAATGACGTTGCAGAAATTGAATGAGCTGAGCATTGAAACTCTACCACATCCTCTGTTTTCTCCCGACCTCTCCCCAACAGACTACCATTTCTTCAAGCATCTTGGCGACTTCTTGGTAGGGAAAATATTCAAATACCAACAGGATGCCGAAAGTGCCTTCGAAGATTTCGTCAATTCCAGAACTTCTGATTTTTATGCTACTGGGATAAAAAAGCTTGTGTCACGTTGGCAAAGATGTGTAGAATCAGAAGGTTTTTATTTCGATTAATAAACTTTTCTACAAGCCGAGATATTAACTGTTTAAAATTACAGTGGTTCAGTGCCATTCATTTCGTTACAACCTAATAGAAGCAACCGGTTCCAATCAGACCATATTTTGAAGTGCTAAACGTTAAGATAGTGGCTAAACATTAGCTGAGCTTCAACGAAAATGTAGTTACATATGAGGTATATGACAACAAATAAGAGGTAAATATTGAGAAGATGATGCTTCGAAGAAGTGGAAGAGTGGCAGGAACAATAATTGCTGAGTGACCTAATCACCCGAGTATCGGCTGGAGTGCCTTTCGAGGTGTATAGGGAGCGAGGATACATCACCGAGACTGCATGGACATTGAGGCTTTTCGGCCGTATACAACTCAAATATGTATCAATGAATACGGTGATGTAGAGCAGCGGGTATAAGGCTATACATGTGCCGCTCTATATCACCGCTATACTTCTAATTTTAAAAAATAGAGCAGATGTCGTTAATGTGGCCTACATTGGGAGGCGATAACGTGCCAGCCACTCAGGGTACTAACACATTGGGCGACGACATGTTTATCCGATGCAGTCTGATTGGTCCGAGGCGCTAACTACGCTTACGCAGGCCACATTAACGACTTGTACTCAGTTAACGAGGTTAGTACCATGCAAACACGTGCTGCCAAGCCTCATCTAGTTCTTCATGCCGTCCAGTGCTCCCTCCAGCTTAAGAAGCTGCCGCTTAACGGCCAGTCCACCTCCGAAGCCGCCAAGCGTACCATCAGATGCGACGACTCGATGACACGGAATCACGATGCACAGCACGTTGGACGCACAGGCCTGCGCCACTGCTCGATAGGCTGTCGGTCGGCCAAGAAGTGACGCGATCTGTCAAAGGAAAGACTTCTAACTCCAGAATACAGTGAAAATGGTTGAAACAGAGATTTCAATGTGGTCAATCAAGATGAAAGGACGCGGCGATAAAGTGTAAACCTCGACCAAAAATTCGAGTGGGGTTCTGGAGCCGGTTTCTATCAACGGTTAAGCCCGGGAATATCTCGGGTAGAAGGGGCAAACAAACCCTAATGTCATATTCATTAGACATTCCTCATATACATACCTAATCCACCCATTCGCAGGTATACTGCTAGCTGGAGGACACTCAACTATACCCGTGGATACCCCCGCATACCCGCGAGGGTTTCTTTCATTCATTCATTCATTTATTACATGGTATATGCCATGTGTTAAAACAACAAAACTAAAGACAACAAAAAAAACACTAAACAAACTAAAATAGGGAACAATAACAAGGACTATTACGAAAAAGGAGCGAGGAACTAAAATAACCAAAACATTGTAGGAGAGAAATGAGACATTCTGCAGAAGCAAAGTTCGGGATCTGGAACGACATAACGGCACGCCAACGCCAGCGGAAGCTGGACAGTCAACGGCGGAGAGCCTTCCTAGCGGAAATTTTGAAGACAGACAGCTTTTCCGGCAAAACAGCGGTCTTGATCAAGCGCACAAAATTAGACCCGGCACGATTTGCAAAGAAGCGACATCTTGTTTCTGTACGAGCCCTGGAGTACGACAACTTGATTGAACCCCCTCTAGTTACAGATGGCAGCAATTTGAAAAACCTATCGCAGCTCATACGAGTAAAACCCTTGATAAGTTTGTACACCATAATCAAATCATAGAATTTCCTACGAAATGCCAAAGATTCTAGGCCCAACAGCTTATTTCTGTGGGCATAATTAGGTACACAGGAATAATCATAATTAAGAGTACGCAGTAAAACCTTTCTTGTAAAACTGTTCTGTACAGCCTCAATTTTATTGGAGTCTCGAACCTTAGTGGGGTTGAAAACCGATGTGCCGTATTCTAGAATAGGCCTAACGTACGTTTTATATGCTCGTACTAAAACTTTGGGGTCAGAAGTAGAGAGACCTTTAAAGAGGTTAAATAGACGTCTGCTTGCTTTATTCGCAACAAACTCACAGTGCTTAGAAAAGTCTAGATTTTCAGTGACTGTGAAACCCAGGTCCATCGTCTCAGCAACTGCACTTAGAGGACGGCCCTGCATATGATAAGTCGCTTTTCCATTGTTGGAGCCCAAATGCAGAACTTTAGTCTTCTCCACCGAGATTGGTAAGCCCCAAGTATTGGACCATACACACATGTTCTCAATGGCAACGTGAAGAGCATTGGATCCATTAGGCGAGCTGACCTCATCATAAATCTTAATATCATCAGCAAAAGCTTTACAATTGACTCCAGAGTCTTGCATAATTTTGGGAATGTCATGAGTGTATATATTGAACAACACCGGGGAGAGAACGGATCCTTGTGGTAAACCACTGGGAGCAGATCTGATGGTGGAATACGCGTCGTTTAATCGCACCTGGAAGGTGCGACTTTCGGGAAAACTAGATATCCATGCAGTAACTCTAGCGTTAATCCCGACTGCGGCTAATCTTACACTAAGAAGGGCATGTGGAACCTTATCAAATGCCTTGTTAAAGTCAAAATAAATGACGTCCACTGATTTATTACAATCAAGAGAGATAGTCCAGTCATTAAGAGAAGCTAGCATATTGGTTTCCGTCGATCTGCCTCTAACGAACCCATGCTGATGGTCAGATAGAATTGACTGGGAGTCAAGATGCTGTACAATGTAATTTTTGAGAATCTTCTCAAATACGCGGAGAAAGACTGACGTAATACTAATGGGTCGATAGTTGACCACCTTATCACGCGGAGGTTTCTTAGGAACTGGAATAACATAGGAGTGTTTCCACCGATCTGGAACTTCAGCGGTCATTAGGCTAAGATTGAAGATATTAGCGAGAGGCTCAGAAATAAACGGTATTATTTTCTTAATGTATTCCAGAGGGAGACCATCAGGCGTTACAGAAAAGGAGGTGGGCCAGAGCGAAAGGATTTTTTCTATATCTTCACGGTAAAACCACGGTGCGGGAGTAGAAGTTGCATCAGAAGATCTATCTACAACATTGGCGCTACAGTGATTTGAAGAATAGACAGCAGCGAAATGAGAAGCAAAGATTTCTACCTTTTCGCCGTCGGTGGTAACGTAGCGAGAACCTTCAATTAGGGCTGGTATTGTCTCCCTGACCTTTAACCTAGAATTGATGAGTTTGTAGAAAGCCTTAGGATTTTTGGAAAGTAACACATTTCTCTCAACTGATGAATTGTACTTCTTCAGCGCCTTAAAGAACTTGTGATTGACTGTTTTATAAAAGTTCCAATTCGCTTGTGTCGGGAAGTTACTTGCTAGCTTGAATGCGTAGAACTTACGCCTATGTAGAGTATGTAAATGCTGAGGTAACTTTATTTTAGGCCCTACCACCTTCCGCATCGGCGTGAACATCTCCAAGGCAGTTTTGATAATTTCTAGTAACATTTCATACTTATCGTTGACAGAGTTAGCAGAACAGAAGGAGCCAACCCAGTCAATATCACCTAGGAACGCAAAACTGAATCATAGTCAGTGTTCTTTAGATCGACACAATATCTGGAAGCTAGGTGGGGACGCCTACACATAATACTAAAACTTACCGAGGAATGGTCACTACTACCGATGGGCGGTCGCACAGTAGCCCTAGAAACTAGGAGTGGATTATTGGACAGGACCAAGTCAAGAGTATTTACACCGCGCGTAGGCTGGTGAACAACTTGTACGTAGTTGCACACCGAACACATGTTCAAAAACGATTGGGAAACGGGAGTAGAGCATGACGGAGGGGTATCCCAAGTGATGTCTGAAAAATTAAAGTCTCCAACAATAATCGACGACTGATCACATGCAGAGATATCGCTCAAAACTTTAATAAGGTTCAACGACGATTTCGCAGGGCAGCTTGGAGTCCTATATACCACAGTAAGCCTAAAAGGACAGGGACCGTTCGGAAAAACATCACAGGAGGAAAGAATTTCATAGGAGTCAGGAACTGATTCTCTGAGAATAACTGCGTAAGGAATATCCTTTTTGAGAAAGGTCGCAACCCCACCGCCTTGTTTCCTTAGTCTGTCACACCGTACTACATCGTAAAAATCAGACAGGCCACCTAAGATAGGGTGAATTTCATGAATTGATTTTAACCAAGTTTCGGTTAGCAAGACAAAATCGGGAAGACCTGTTGTAAGAATGAACGAGAGTGCAAGGCCGTTTTTAGAGATAGATCGTATGTTTGCCGAAAAAACTGAAAGATGTTTAAGAATGGGAAGGCTGTCATTCAGTTTCCCGAATCAGCTACGGCAGGATCTTGAGAGAGCAAGGTTGTAGCATGAACGGCAGACGGCGAGGGCATTTCAACACTAGATGTATTACGAGAGAGCGTACGAAGATTGCGTGCCGCCCGCTCCTCCCTTTCCTGCTTGGTTAGAGAAGGACGGATGAAGACGCCCTTAACAGGGAAGTGGCGGAGGCGGGGAGCACGTCGCAAAATAAGTTGCTGGAAGAATCGAGTAGGCAATACTACTTTTAACAAACGAGGAACATCGCGACGCGGCCTACCCATACGATAGCAAGTTAAAGGCATACACTCAATGCCGAGGAAATGAAACAACTTTTTGCAGCAGTCAAGATCAAAACTGACGCGAAACATCGGACTAGGATAAGAACATTCGCAAACACCGGAAATAACCACAGATCTTACTCTGTAATACTCATCCAAAGCATCAGAAGCACCGACTTGTAACGGAGAAGAAGACTGAGATGAGCTGTTAAATTGAGTTGAGCGGCAAGAACTGGAAGCTAGGCTGGCCTTAAGGGACGCTATTTCTTCCTTAAGTCGAGCATTTTCGGCCATTAGTTCACCATCTCTCCTTCTTAGCGTTTCCAGCTCCTCGTCCTTCTTCAGCATGCTGTCAAGTAGATGACCCAGCAGTGCTTTAAGGTGAAGAGGAATACTCGCATCCGAATTCACGAGCTCCGCGGCCTCTGCCAGGTCATGATCGCCAATCGTGTTCGCCGAGAGAGGTACGCCCGCGGTTCGCGAGCGCTTGGTACCCTGAATTGAAACCGAGCGAAGAGGAGTGCTCATCTTTTCACAGAATTAGTTATGGACCTTATTTGGTGGCAACGGAAACACGAGCTTTAGTTTCGTCCCTGCCAGTCCACCTCCGAAGCCGCCAAGCGTACCATCAGATGCGACGACTCGATGACACGGAATCACGATGCACAGCACGTTGGACGCACAGGCCTGCGCCACTGCTCGATAGGCTGTCGGTCGGCCAAGAAGTGACGCGATCTGTCAAAGGAAAGACTTCTAACTCCAGAATACAGTGAAAATGGTTGAAACAGAGATTTCAATGTGGTCAATCAAGATGAAAGGACGCGGCGATAAAGTGTAAACCTCGACCAAAATTCGAGTGGGGTTCTGGAGCCGGTTTCTATCAACGGTTAAGCCCGGGAATATCTCGGGTAGAAGGGGCAAACAAACCCTAATGTCATATTCATTAGACATTCCTCATATACATACCTAATCCACCCATTCGCAGGTATACTGCTAGCTGGAGGACACTCAACTATACCCGTGGATACCCCCGCATACCCGCGAGGGTTTCTTTACCTTTAACCCGAGACTAACGGACACCATCTTAGTTAAGGAATATATGGATAAATGTCATCGGGAAGCCCTTCCTTTTCTCTCCTTCTCTGGGGAGATTGTAACTGACTATGATGTGTTTCTATTGATATAAAACCGTGATTTTCCAATAAAAAAAGAAAATGCCGGTAAGACTTTTTCCTCAATCAAACAAAAAGCATTTTCGTCAATTTTCCTAAATCCTCAATCAATAAATCAATTCGTCAAACCGCCAACAATATGATTCAAACCAACCTCGCCATAGCTTCTTGTGAGTCCTCGAGGAATCCGCTGCAGTTGTGCGAATACGGCTCTTCGGAACTGGGAGCAGTTCTCGTACACATGGCACGAGATTGGGATCTTACCAACAACGTCCTCTCCATTCAGCAACCTTGCAATCTATAATAGCTGGTTTACAGAATATAGGCACATGTTCGTGGAGCAGCGGCTAGATGCTCTTGCAATCGACACTGGATTCTACTGCATGTCAAGGCCAACTAAACTACACCAGTATCAGAATAACTTGGACTGGGTCTAGCGGCTGAACGTCACCACACTTTGGCGACTACTGTTAAGATATAATGTCACCATGAATCCGGTTTATCAGCAACCGATAAGCAGGGATGTGCGGAATTTTCTTTTTTTTTTTTTTGGAAGAAAGCGGAAGACTAAAGACGGAACGGAAACGCCCAATAATGGCCGGAAACCGGAAACCGGAACACGAAACGCGGAAACGGAAATGACACATACTCACCATTTTTTCAAAAGTGCATCTGAAACTGCGTCAGAGGCGGATTTTTTTCTATTGCACTTTTTCTTGCTCAGAATTTTGCGAGCAGCAGATTCTTGTACAGACTACTGCTCATCGTCATCATAACATAACATGACAAAGCATGAATTCATAATATCGATATGATAACCTTTTAGCTATGGCTAGAGCAATAGACGAAAACAAATTCAGGGTCCTGTCTCACTATTTCTCACACTATTTCAGCATGCATCTCTCCGCTGCTTCCATATCTAGTTCCTGCGACAGGGTTTCGCTGACTTTTTGTTGCTGTATTTTTTTTAACAGTAGACCTGTCCGACTTAGCCACTTTAGGTTACTTACAGACCAGCATTTAAAAGCTGACTCGGGTGAAGTCTAAAACTGGGGCAGCCACCTAGATCATTTTCCGACTATGAAAGACATTCCTCTCAACATTTTTAGAAGCCTGTGGCATTATGGATGACGTGATGACTGCACAGATATCTGCATACTCAAGTTTAGCAGTTACATTCTAATCACCAAAACTATTAATAGTACTCAGTATTCATTCTGGAATCTAAGATGATAACTGGATGACTGATTAGTCATGGTAAGTCTACACTTCCGTTGCGATGTGGGTCTTGCTTATGTTGCGGGACTTTTGGACTAACTCAGTTTCCCCCCGATGCCGTCCTCGCATCAGGGACCCTCGCATACTTTCCACACTCGCCGGTCTCTGCGAGTGCGCGTCGGCTCCCGCGGACGCCGTAGCAATATCTCGTGAAACATTCAGCACCATCAACCATATGATGTGACATAGGCTGTTCGTAGGCCGGCCTGTCACTAGGGCCTGTCGCCTGCATTCGAGTGTCCGTGATTAGCTCGGTTCGCAAAAGCGAACAGTTTCCAGTGGCACCACGTGGAGGAACGGACATCGCCACCGGAGCATCTTGCCTCTTGCCGGTGCATCTTGCCTTCCTGGATTTGGAGAAGGCCTTTGATCGCGTTCCGCGTGAAGTGATATGGTATGCCTTACGAGAACATGGAGTCCCCGAAGAACTCGTAGAGTGGGCACGAATACTGTACTCTTGTCCAAAGAGTCGAGTGCAAGCCGCAGCAGGTACGTCGATGGAGTTTCCCATCTCTGTCGGAGTATATCAAGGGTCTGCGCTCTCCCCTCTACTCTTCGTCGTCGTCATGGATGCCATATCGCGTGATCTTCAGCAGCCAGTCCCTTGGACGTTGCCTTTATGCTGATGATGTAATGCTTGCTAGCGAAGACAAGATTGAACTCCAGCGGCAGGTACAAGCATGGTGCGATCGCTTAGAAAGATTTGGACTCAAACTTAATGTCAAGAATACCGAGTATATGACGACTGACGAAGATGAGTCCAGCTCCATTAAGGTAAATGGCATTGAGCTGCCACGTACTTCGGTATTCAAGTACTTGGAATCAGCAATCGCGTCCGATGGCAGTTTACTCGTTGAAGCCAACACACGCGGAATGCAGCGTGGTCCAAATGGCGCTCTCTGACGGGCGTGCTCTGCGACAAGAAAATACCAGAGCATCTAAAGTCGAAGATCTACAGAGCAGTCGTCCGACCTGTAGCTATTTACGGAGCTGAGTGTTGGCCCGTTACCAAAGAAATTGAAAGGCGCCTCAGCGTAATGGAAACGAAGATGCTGCGGTGGACGGCCGGAGTTACGCGTTTGGATCGAGTGCGCAACGGCTCCATACGGCAGAGGTTCGGTGTCACCCCGATATTTGAGAAGATGCGCGAAGCTCATCTGCGATGGTACGGCCACGTCCTTCGCGCAAATAATGACACTGTTCGAAAGAATGGTCTTAACCTTGATGTACCCGGTAGGCGGCCACGAGGGCGACCAAAACAGCGGTGGCTTGATACGCTGCATCAGGACTTGAAGGTGGTTAGGTTGCACCCTGTTCAGGCATTTGATCGGGAAAAGTGGCGCCAACATTTCAGGAAAGCGGACCGCGAAACTAAGCAGGACAAAGCTGAAGAAGAAGAAGAAGAAGCCTACACTTCCGTAGCAATACTCAGTCTGTGCCAGCCTAGAAGCTCACTGATATGAAAGTGACACTGCTGGACAGTTCCTAGATGGTTCTCGAAGTAATAGATTTGTTTCAGAATTCAATAAGTCACCCTAGTTAATCAAAACAACAGCTCATGATAGATATTCGTGATGTTTCACTAAAAAAATTGCATAACTCTATATGGATGGATATCACACCAAACGAAATTAAAAATTGAAATTTACATCTTCGATGAGGAGCACTGGTGTAATGTTGGAGCAGACAAGCGCATGGCACAACCTTCGCCGAACCCTCTGCTTCACATTGCGCTATATGCTTAGAAAGGTTTTGTAGTTATTTGTAACTAATAGATCAAGAATATTATTATTATTCAAATGTTCAGTACATTCTGTCAGCATGCAATGCATACATAGCCTTTGCTGGCACATTAATTTTGCCCTTCACTCAAACGTTGCCACTTTTGAGTACTTTCTTTTGGTAGTCTTACCAATTTAAAGAATTTTAATAATATAGTGGTCAAACAGTAATTATCTCACAATTATATGAAGGAGAACTCGTGTTACCTGACGACCTGATTGTGTTCAACAGAAAACTAGTGCTGATCAGTACCCATTCCCGTTTTCGCGTTCCGATCCAAAAACAGGCGGAACATGGAACGGAACGGAAGAGTTTAAAATGGCCGAAAACCGGAATTCGGAACACGGAAACGGAAATTCCACACATCCCTGCCGATAAGCCAACCCAGACCGAACTCCTAACAACTAGCACGATTCTGACGAACACACCACCGAATGGTTACCGTGTACCGATTAGCCATAGAGCGCGGAAACATTCAGGCGCCTGCTCCTTTAGCCCCTCTCCGCCTGACATTACGTCACCTATCCAATATGGTCTGCCTGGAGAAACGTTCAACTGCTGTTGTTTCCACAATTCAACCTATTCTGTGCGTGTTTAGTTAGGAAACGACTACTTTTTGCAGAACCAGGCAAGGGAATGGACACCAGTGTGAGGGGCATCCAAGCTGCTCGTGTGGAAACTGCTTTCTTCGCTCAGGGGAAGTCCGCAGCTGGGTCCTGCGCGCTTCGGAAAAGCGCATACAGCAGGAAAAATGCGTAGAAGAGCCAAAGAATTGTGTAGACGTCAAAACCTCTCAAACATCAACCACTCAGTTGAAGTGCGGAAATCCCGCAACGAAGAAGCACCGAACCCCCGACCTCTCTCACACGAAGCAACGGCACTGTCCACTGCACCCCGAGCCGCGATCGTACAAGAGACCCCTGCGCACAGTTTCCGCGCTCCATCGCTAATCGATACAGGGTAACCATTCGGGGATGTGTTAGTCAGAATTGTATTACATTTCTAACAACAAGGCCAGTCCCTAAACCATAAATGATTTAGACAAAATCGAACTGGCTTCGAATCTCCCGCCCCGAAACTGGGGAGAATGTACATCGTCCCATTGGGAAATCAGTCACTTCGACAGATTCCGCTGAATATCCGCATCTAATGGTACCAAAACCGCATCTCTTCGTGAGGACTTTGTTCTTGACCAGGAGAAGGTAAAACAGTTTCACAGCAGTCTCGGATACACGCCGCACGGGTGGGAAATGCAACTGATTCCTTGGGTAGGATTAACGCCTTCCTTGGCGCTATCACAGTTAAGTGGGTGCAGAGATTTGGCTAGGTCCACTTAGGATGTGATAGAGCGCATCCGAAGCGGACCTAGAACGAGAATGTTTTCCGGATCTCATTTTAGGTCGACCTAGGATGCGCTCTATCACATCCTGGGTGGATCACTTAAATTATCTGCACTCACCCAACTGGGACTGCGCCCATTCTTTGTTGTACGCCCTACTCTGACCACTGAAAACAATATGGCCCTGTTCATACTTCACGACGCGAGCGACGAGAGCGACGGCAGCGCCCGGAAAATATGAACTGACGACAGCAGCGACGAAAGCGACAACAGCGACGTGAGACAACAGCAGCGCTCGATTGTGAACAGATTTCGGCGGCGATCGCTCGTTTCTAATCGATTTGCATGCTTTGCAAGGGCGACGAGTCGCTCTCTTCGCGAAGTATGACCAGGCCCTATGGCAACGCTATCCTAACCAGGGAAGGAGATGAGGGGAGCCTGTGGTTCGAAAACGGTGCGTCTCGGTCAAAATTTACTGACTTCAGAATGTCACCCTCCGTGAATGAATTACCTTCCAGTGGATAGATAGAGGGAACAGGATTCCCTATTAGGAATTCCAACTTGTTCCTGCAGTTATGTAAACTGATCAAAACGCCTATTTACGATTTCTAGCAACACTGAGAAAGAATCGAAAGCTCACGTTCTTCGCATTCGACACCTGACCAGCCACAAACTCGAAGGACGGGTAGTACTTCGACAACCGTTCGATTGCGTCCGAGGCTCTGTCTTCCGACAGGAACAACACGGCCGCCAGTTCACCGTCAATCTCCGCCAGTAAAATCTGAACCAACCACTTAGGCACAACAAGACCGCAGGAGCGGATATGGTGAAGAGAACATGATACGAGTCTAGACAAAGGTTCACCCTCTATTAGTTTACGACAACTAGCCTTATCGTAATCGATACAAGCCTAGGTATCCTTATGCAGTTATAAGAAAACACGCAGAGGCAGCAGCGTCTTAGTTTTAAGCCTTTTTGTAAAAACGCAATGGATATTGCGAAGGTAGAAAAGGATGGACTTTCTAGATGTTCTAGACTTGGGCCGCGGCCCCATAAAACGATTTGCACTGTGCGAAACTAGAAATTTTATGGAGCACCGGTTTGTTCTACCCCTGCTGTGAGCAAAGCTAGGCCATTTCTGCTGAAATTGAACACACAGTGTCTTCCTACCAAGCTGGATAACCACTGAATACAAGATGACCCCCTACCGAGCCTATTTATGTCTAGACTTGTGGTAAAAACACATCTATGGGTATCAAGGGACTAGCTCAAGGTTTTTAAATTGATGGAACGGTTTGTTTCTCAGCAATCGTCCGCCATAAGCGGACAAACCCATGTTTACCCCCACCGACTGGGATATCGCCAGAAAGTACTGACCAATAATGAATCGCTTGCAAGCACTGCCATCACATCGTATGAAGTCACAGGAGGTCGGCACTTTATGGGTGGCGCTGAAGTCCGTTCAAGAATGTGTCCGTGTGAATCGACTGATTAGGTCGTTGCGATACGCAGTTTTGCAAAATGGGATCTACCTTTTAGTAAGCGACTAGTGCTCCCTAGACAATTATAAACGACGGACATCAGGACCGGCTCACCGTAACCGCAGTGCGGGTCGCGCCGAGACTTTTGCTGTCTGCGCCCTCCTACATTAGAGATCGCGTCAGCGTCCACGTTTAGATTCGATCGACCTCTTGTAGGCCCACGATGGCTCTCTCGCCAAGCGGGTCGTGGTGTAGTGGGTAGCGGGGTTGCCTCATGCGAGTGGTGTCGGGGGTTCGGTTCTCGTGCATCGTGGCATTCTTGTATTTCAACTGACTATCTTAGATCTGAAAGGATTCGACATCTACACAACATTGCGCGTTTTTTGCGCATTGTTTCAGCCGTATACGCTTTGCCGCTCGAAAAGTGCAGAACCTAGCTGCAGACTTCCCCTGAGCGACGAAAGCAGTCTCCATACGAGCAGCACACCCAGTGTTTTAT
>CANDYH010000686.1:0-13083 GCA_947396885.1 Heligmosomoides polygyrus polygyrus | reverse complement strand
AGATGTTCTGGTACCTACAAACAGTGGCTAAACTGCAGTATTTCGGCTCGAATTCTTGCCAAATGTGGCCGTCGAAAAGAGATCTCGGAGTCTACTATGTTTTTCTCCCTTCCTAAAGTTTTGTTAATCAATCTATAGAATCGCCAGCATTGAGATTTTTTCTTACTTATTCCTCTAGCAAACCACGCTGGTGGAAAAGTATAGGTATACTCTGGTTCATCTACCTCTAACCTATTGGCACTGTTCCTAGGACTCCATAGAATGAAACAACACGGTAGCATCTTCCAACATTGAAGCTCACAGCTCTTTTTGAGTCGCTTGCTTTATCGAGTTGGTGGGGCTTCAAAATTTGCAAGTGCTACTTGTTGTAAATAGAATATGTTGTCGTACAGCTTGGTCACAACTTTCTGATATCGTTCCCTATCAACCTCCTGTGTGGCAACCTCTCAAAAATTTCTCAGCAATTTGGTTAGTAGGTTTTTCTGGTGCAGTTCGCTAATATGGCGAAATACCTTAACCGTTTGGCGACAGCATGCACAATCTTTCACAAAACCTAGGGTATTTTATCGACTGATTTCCCACTGTTTCACTGTACTGCTTTCTTTTCGGGTAATGGGACATTCGCTGCGATATTTGCTTAATAAAGACCTTCCCGTGAAAGTTGGACAAAGAGGGTTGTAAGCTAATGAAAGCTTGGAAGGGTGTCATGCTCAAGTTTGTCAAACAACGGAGCGCTCTGTTCTGAGCGGGAATGTGTTTGAAACTCTCATGAAACATGAAATTAGAGACCTAATCAGGTGACTGGAGCCAATAATGATTACAACTATTCCGTCAAAATTGCGATATGCACCTCCTGAACAAGTTCAAGCCTATCAAAGCTCAACGTTTGGTTGTCTCCGTCACCTAAAGAATTAATCCGAACATGAAGAAAGTCAACAACACAATGTGTACCACATTAGGTATCAGCACCCCGGCTAACCTACGTTCGCAAATTCTGGTCCAATGGTCCTAGTCTCATCGCCTTGCTCACGTAACCTACCATAAACGGAAACAGCACTACGAAAAAACTCTAAGAAATAGAAAAATACACAAAAGTTGGGTGAAATTGGTTGCCCCAAACCGCTACCTTTACGCTCACCTACTCTTGCGTTCAAATTACCATTAACGACTTCATAGACCTCAGGAGTCATGAAAACTCAGTAATGGCGTGAAATGTTTCACTTCTGATCCCCGTTCTTGGTATCCTTCACGTTGCGACTAAAAAATGCCTTATAGATGTTCAGATTTTTTGAAATACAGAAGGCAGAGTGCGTTGATAATTTTGTGGGCAGGTTTGCTACTGTTCATAAGTACTTCTTGGATCTTGTGTTGGAGTGTGTAATCATCGGCCGTGAAGAGGCCCGCTCAAAATCACCGACTTGGCCGAAGGTTTGCATGTGGTGAATATTTGGGGTGTTGGTTACCAACCTGATTTCCGTTTTTGACATCCTTCATGTTGAGACTAAGAAATGTTCACCCACACCAGCTTTTCCTCTGCAAACACCTCAATAGAAGTTATGGTAGTTGCTATCATATGTTAATCTGTTGTAAGTGGGAATAAAAGATCTTATCGAAGACAAACCAAAGTATGCAACAAAGCACACAACGGGACCGGAACCAGCGATCTAGTAGGTTGTCCCATAAGTCCTTGCAGTTTTTTTCAACGATTCACTGCAGATTTCGCCGGCGGTCTCTTGCATAGCGCTGCATAGCTTTCGAAAGAGAATGATTTGTGCTATCAGAAAATATACTGCATTTCTTTTTCCATCATAAATTTTGTCAATTTTTAGGTAGTTGAAGTGAAAAGTGTAAAAGCAAAAAGTAGCACTTGTTCTCTCCGTTTAGGTTTGTAATTTTTTGCGCAGTTTTTTATTGCATTTGAAAGACACTGTTCTGCACTACGGGAATATGTGCTAGTGCTATTTGCTCATTTGTCCTTTATTGATTTTTAGGCCATCAAATTGGGACGTCCGAAGGAGGATGGTTATATTTGCCGACAGCTCTTGCTCTGTGGTCGGACGTTTTGGGTGGGTTTTATATGTCATTCGAAAGAAAATGTTATGCTCTATAAGAATTTCTGTCTCGTTTGTTGATTTCTATTGAATATCAACAAAATGCCAAAAGGAGAAAAATCGTCTTCACCAACAGCTCGATCTCCTTCTTCAGTTGTTGATATTCGACAGAAATCAGCGTGAGCCAATAAACGCGACACAAATTCTTACTGAGCAAGACATCCTCTTCCAAATGACATATAACACCAAGCAAAAAAGAAGTCCAACCACAGAACCGGAGTTTTGGTAAAAGTTCGGACGGAAAAGTCGGAATTCCCAATTTAATGGCCTGAAAATCAATAAAGGACAAGTGGGAAAATAGGACCAACACATATTCTTGTGGTACAGAACATTGTCTTCCAAGTGCTATAAAAAACTGCGCAAAAGTTACAAACATAAGCGGAGAGAACAAGTGCGGAAATGGCTACTTTTTCACTTCTTCACTTTTCACTTCAACGACCTAAAATTTGACAAAGTTCATGATGAAAACAGAAACGCAGCACATGCTTTGATATAGCAAATCATTTTCTTTCGAAATCTGTGCAGCGCTATGCAAGAGACCGCCGGCGAAATTTGCAGTGAATCGTTGAAAAAACTGCAAGGACTTGTGGGACAACCTAAAATCTTCCACCAAGCGAGAAACCCTCCATTATACTGCTCCCATCGGCGGGCTGTAATGAAAGGGGTATAAATATCAAGTACAACATACATTCACCTAGATCTAATCAACTAATACCTGTCAAGGTAAGCGGTAACAGACCAGAATCCGTTCAGGAGCGGCATTCTACAATTTTAACAAACATTCTTGTTATCTGTTGTTATAGGATGTTTTGTTGCGGTCAAAACTCTTGCGCCAGGCGGTACTCGAACCTGCATCTTCTGCTTTCCGAGCAGCGATGTTCGCCTTACACTGCCGGCGCTGTTTGACCGCAACAAAACATCCTGTAACAACATATAGCCTCTCTACCAGCCGCTCCAGGCTTAAGCAAATGTGTTCAAGCATTCTTGTTATCTATCTATCCAGCTGTTTATCCTGTTGCCTAGGTCTCCATCTACAGTTCCATATGAGGTTGAAGCTTTTCCCTGGTGAACCTGTAGAATTCAAGGGTGAAAACTTGCACGTGTTTACGGCACTCTCTGTACATACAATAAACAACTCGTTGTTATAATTTCCGGTCAGCCTTCTTCCAGCCCTTTGTTTCATAACTGTCAGATCCGCTATACGGAATGGCTGTCCAAGCATATAAAATTCTTTGCAACCTTTAGATCACCAGCAACCATCTGAGCAGAGAGCTGTCGGAGCTGGAAGCTGGTTTATGATAGGCGGCCTAATAGGCCTAGGCAAAACGGCTGTTCCTGCAGCTTTTTTTTTGTTGTATATAAATGACATTTTTGATGCGCTACCTGACGGCTGTTCCTGCAGCTTGTTTGCTGATGACGCCAAAGTTTTCACTATTAATAATTGTGACAGACTTCAAGAATCTATTGACACATTAGTTAAGTGGGCCTCAATATGGGAACTCGACATCTCGATACAAAAAACGGCAGTTATGTTGATTGGAAAAAACCATCCATCCTACACCTTTAAAATTGATGGGAATCCCTTAGCGATCATTCATGAAGTACGCGATCTTGGAGTTTACTACTCAGACGAATTGAACTTTAAATGTCATATTGACCGCATTGTTTCCCGAGCAAATTCGATTGCAAATTTCATTCTAAGAGCGTTCAAAACCCGTGATATTACTGTTCTCTTCCGACTTTTCGTTATGTATGCTCTTCCCATACTTGAGTATTGCTCACCTGTGTGGTCACCCTATTGCCGATCAGATATTGAATTGATAGAAGGTGTCCAAAAAAGTTTCACGTACCGTTGTTTTGCTCGCATCGGAAATATCAAAATTTCTTATGGTCAAGGCTTAAAAAGTTAGGAGCCCCCACTCTTGAACATCGACGAGTGGTAGCTGATTTTGGCCTGATGTACAAATTTATCTCAAGAGAAATATCTATTAAATTGACCGATCTCTTTGAATTATCCCAAGCTATCGGTACCACTCGTGGTCATGCATACCGAATCAGGCAAGATAAAACCAACACTCGGTCCTTTCAAGGAAGTTTCCTTGCTAGAGTCGTCCCACTGTGGAACAGTCTAGACTCTTCTTTTTTCCAGTGGAAAAAATCTTCTCTGTTTCAAATTCATCTGGCCAAATTCCTAGCACAAAACGAGAATTGGCACTCATAATTCCAATATGAAATATTCGATGCTTAATTAACCGTTTTTGTCAAGTAATATCAGCATTGGTAGGTTTTTTCTTACGACTCCCTTCCTGATGTCAGTCATGTTCACATCTGCTGTTTTTGCTGCTCCGTGGTACCATGCATTGAGTTTTTGGGTCGTGGCAGGCGAAATTGCAGGGAAGTCCCCTTTAATTCTTTTTTTTAATTGTTAAACAAAATAAAATGTTTTGCAATCCTATATTCTTACAGAAGTAACGCGGCCTTCAAAGCAGTTCAGAACAGTTCAATATGGCTTCCTCTTCCTGCACACTTGCTGCGCATCGTCTCGCCTATTAACAGCCGCGACCCTTCTTCTCTTGTTCTTGTTAACGGGCTATAGCTTTTTTAGCTTTTTTAGTCTTTTTTAGTTCTTCCTGCAGCTGTTTCTAGGTGTTTTGTTTAGATGTCTTTAGATGCTTTTAACTGCAATAGTTCGTTGTTATTGTCTTGTGTTCTTTTTTCTGGCATCCCTTTACAGTTGGTTTCAATGCTGACCTAAATGTCTAATTCACTGTGTTTCTTGACAATCTCTACAACATTATTTTTTTCTCTTGCTCCCCACTCTGTCACGCATTTATAGTGCCTCAGAGATGTATGGATGCTTTCTTAGATGGGTGTTGCCACTAAAGGACTATCACCACAAAAGATTTTCATAAGAATTTCATAGGTGTCAAAAAAAATCACACCACAAAAGATTTTCATAAGAATTTCATAGGCTTCAAAAAAAAGTTACTAAGTAATTATTATATTAAAATACAATATAAATGATAGCCTTTGAAATCTCAATCTATTCAAACGTTCCCATTGATTCGTCTCGCCTACACGCCTCCTCCCCTCCCATCCATCGCTTGGGGTACGTACTAGTTCAATGAGGTCCTTCAAATACAGGGCCCGCCCCGGTATGGCTCGGCCAGTTGCGTGCTGGGAGGGTTGTAGTTCTAGCGTTTCCGGCGACAGTTCAGAGGGTTCAGCAATTCAGTGAATCCAGGAATTAACTTTTTGTGTCAAATTATATATTGTCTGCCTTTTTAATGACTACCTCTTATTTTTTTCTTTCTCTTCCTCAGCGACTTTACTTGACTTTACTTTCGTCCTACAGTGGCCCCTCTTATCTGAGAAAGCTCCTTGCCATCCATTTTTTTGTTGCTTTCTTAGTGGTTATTAAATACTTTGTGTATGGGTTACATAGCCAATCTTATGCGTGTTCTGTTTTTTACCCGGTTACAGAGTATGGTTATTGGCAATAAACGAATATCGAATAAAAAAAACGCTCACCTTGAGTTTGTTTTCTTTCCTTCCAGTAATAGTCACGCAAGCCCCTTCCTTAGCAAACAGCAGAGCAGTGGCAGCTCCAATTCCCGACGATGATCCTTAAAAGGGTTGCCTCAAAGCGTGCAGTTTGACGGTATACGCTCAATTAGCAGTAATTTGAAACCACGAATTAAATCAATGGGAAACCGTTCAAGAGAGGTAGGACTGCACAGAAGTCTCATTAGTTGCACATTCTCCACATGTGAACTGAAGACGAGGAGAAGAGCAATTCAGGCCTCCATTACATCCCAATGAATGATTGCTCACCACCGAACGTCTACTTCGCCCCTGATCACATCAGCTTGATATCTCTCAGTTCGGTTTGGTGGACAGGTGACACACCGGCCTGGTCTTTTTATCGGTTCATGCATCACCAACACGTTTTTTGCAGGAAAAGTCCTCATAGTCCACAACAGAACAGGCTTCTCGCTCTGGCCCGGCAGTGAAATGACATTGCCCGTTTTCGAAACCTGGTCGAGATTTGATGGTTTTACTGCAACAGAAGGGTCTGCATGTGTGAGAGTAGAACAGAGAGGGGGAGTGGTGGAGTGGATTTAACGGAAAAAGTTCTTTCCTAATGAGCTGGAACTGTGATCTCAGTGAACATTGGGGCAAGAACCAGAAGCGCTATTGTCGCAGCATTTTCCACAAACGCTAATAGATGTTGCAAGTTACTTCTGAGAGAGAACAGTTTTGGATTAGCCTAGGTGGGGAGAAATCTAAGATGACCAACCAGCAGTTACGCGCAAGAAGTGTAAAGGAAAACCTGCCAATGAATACGCTCACCTGTAACAATGACCACTTTGTCTTGGAAACGCGACATCTCAGCAACGGTGCTGCGGAAGTGTAACCGGCCTTCCAGGAGCGTCCGTTTTCGCTGCTGGCCTTTGCTCACCTCACCGTTATCGCGGCAGCGGTGTACTTGCGTTCATCAAAAATCTTTCGCTATCGACTGGTTCCTTGCAGCTCCACCTTTCACTTGGCGGTGTTCTTCTTGAAAACCTCACAGATACGTGCAAAATCCGATTAGTTACGAGAGTAGCGCGATCAATGGGCTTTCGTTTAATATGGTGAGAGCCGCGGTTGCTTTTGCCATGGCACCGCAAACCGATCATCTGTTCGTTTCGCCTCGTCATGAGTAACTAGGGATAAGCCTTACATGCCAGGCCTCCTAAAGGTGATCCAAGCGGGCTGTGAAGTTGAAGCAGTGCGCGATCTATTTCGCAAGTCATTGTGTATGCGAAACAAAGGATTAGCTACTAAAGTGTGTGTTAATGAATCTATTCATAGTATGCGCTACGCACTGTGTTCCCAGGGGATATGGCGGACGGCAGTGTACTTGAGTTGCTGTAGCATACAACGGCCAGCCGCTTTTCCAACCAGTGGCTCATCCTTTCCAGGGCAGCGATGTCCGTTGGTCACTCAGCGAGCTGAGCCGAACATAGACATTCGAATGCAGGCGACAGGCCCTTGTAAAATTAAAGCACACCCTGGTTCGCCACCCTTGGAACACCAGGGTGTGCTTTAAATTTTTCGGTAAATTTTTAACGACTACTTTTTGACGAAAAAAATACGAAAATTAATTAGGTAATTTCGGTAAGTTCATTAAATAAAGAATCCCTTAGCTGCAAACAGTTCTTGGCTGCACTTTAGAATGTAGAAAACCAGATCTTTTCTTTATTGACTTTTTTCGACTCCATCTACATGGCAATTGTACGACTACGTCTTCATCTCTACAGAAAAAATATCAGATCCATCCATCTATCATGAAAATTGCTAAACGAGAGGATTAAATAAAATTCCAAAACCAAACAGTGACAACAAGCATTCTAGAATAACTATTTTTTACTATGTCTGGTTCATTTAGGTTGTGGAAAGTAGACCAGCTTCTGGAAAAATTCGAAGTGCTATGCACCATAGCACGGCCTAACATGTTTGAGCGTTTTCATTTACCCTGTCAGAACTTTTACAGAATTTGCGCTAAGTAGACTTTTACAGCCCAACATTCTTCTTACTGCCATAGCTGTTGTGGAAAGCAACAGAATGTTTTAATGAAGGATTCAGGTCAGGCAGGGACCACAACGAATTTTTGGTAGAGTTCGTCTTTGGGAGAGGTAAGCAAGCAAGTATTTACGAAACACATAAATCTGCCTTTTTCGCACAACGGTTTCATTTGTCGCAGAAGGATCTGTTCTTGCTGCAGACGACGAAAGAGAATCAAATGAACAGCCTCGGCCTGTTGACCAAATTTTAATGGAGCCGATTTCTACTTCACTGAGTAACTTTGTCTTTGCTATTCAAGTGTGCCATAGTAGTAAAAATCTCAATTGTTAAGCTCTTTCTCCTCTCAATTCGAAAGCAAATGCATAAGCAACGCGTGTCATTGAAAGAACGTTTCTCGCCCTTTTTAGCAGTGGTCAATCCTATCCTTATCCTTCCTCATTCTTCCAACCAGATTTCCCCAAATCAACACCTCTGTCACTTTTACGACTGCTAAGCTACTGACCACTCTGATATTCCTCTTGAAGCATCTGGTATCATACAGTACAGCACTCTTGCTTGAGGTTCGAACATGTTTTCGGTTTCTTAGTTTTTCCTCATTTTTGTAGAGCACATTTTAGACTGATGAAAGGTATTAACGTAAATTCGCAAATTACAGGGTGCGTAAAAAGTATTGACGCAGTAAATGACGGTTGTGGAAATAGTATTGCGCAGTAAGTTTTCAAATATTCACTTGAGAAATATAGAAAATGATCTTGCGAACACGATAGAGTAACTCGTAATTGACATTGGCTCCTTTACTGTGAACACAGGAGCGAAAACGACGGAAAGATTCATGAGCACGCGCCGCAAGTACTCGCTTGGATTTCGTTTCGTGCTTTTAACAGGGTAGTCTTCTGCGACTGGTCAATTCTGTTGAAAGTAGCACAGACCTCATTCTCTAAAATCGCCTAAAAAGAGTAATCCAGCGGATTTATGTTTAAGCTGTGTTCGTCTGAGAAGCTGTCCACACCTGCGTGCGTTACCTGTTTGCCGTTATCGGACAGCGATTGATAATTTTGGATTCGAACGTTATCGTGCTTGAACATATTGTAATCATTATCTGTTATAACAGAGCCGTGGCTGACGTTTAGGTTGCTGACCTCTTTTCTCACCAACCGTTTCGAACAGCGCCCAATTCTCTTGTTAAGGTAACATTCAGCTCTTTGGGTAACAGACAAAAAAGGGCCACCGTAGCGACGATGGTCATGTTTCATCAGTTTTTTTCGTGAGTGTTTTTTGAGCACAATACAGGAAACAAAAATAACACACAAAAACCTAGAGAGGTAGAAAGAGAAAGTTGGAGCTGAAACAAAATGTAGGTGCGTCAATACTTTTTACGCACCCTGTAGATGCAAAAATCCAGCGACATGAAGGAACTCTCATGTTAGATCCAGACCTGCACCTTCAAAAATATCCTTTTCGCAGAGCTTTAAAAATCCTCATACAATAGACTGCATGTATGTAAAGTACCAGCATTTGGACTAATCTCATATATGATAACTGAAGAAACAATGGTCATTCTCCATCTTCTTCTTGTAGTTTAATTTTATTTCTTTCATGCTCATGTTGTTTACATTGATTTATCTAAGGCCTTCGACAGGGTAAGTCATTGCAAGCTACTTCAGAAGTTGGCACTTTTCGGCATAAGCGGCAATCTTTTGAGGTGGTTTGATTCTTACCTTGATGAGAGACATATGACGGTAAAAGTTGGCCGCAATTTCTCCATGTGTTATCGTTGCATGAGTGGTGTACCTCAAGGGCAGGGTCAAGCTTGAGGTTCGGGAATCGAAGGGGGGGGGGGGTCGTACTGCGGCCTCGTCTGGAGGGGGGAGGGCCGTACTCTCTCGGTTATGGCAGAGGACTCTCTCCAAATTCAGGTTTTTAGATGATGTTTGCATCTATTAATAAGTTGTTTTTTCCAGGTGTGACTACGACAATGCGGAGATATACAAGCACTTGCGTTTCCTGGAGTTAAAAAATAGGATTGAATATCAAAAAAAATTTAATGCCGTCTACTGTGCAGTGAAAAATAAAGATTTCCTGTCTGCAGATTTATGGTCAATGAGAGATTTTCATTTTTTTCAGATTTTCCCAGGACGTCATGGACATGGTAGTTTTCTGCCTGATGAGCGACATCTACTTCCAGAATTGCACTCTATAAAATTTCAAGTGTTAATTACTGAGGACAACTTAAGTGCTTTCCCTACAAGATTTTTGAAGCGCTCTTCAAGTCGATGACGGAATGGCAACCGAAGGACCGACTTGCATGAAAAGTAATTTCTCTCCTGCAGGAAACAGCATCAGAAGATGAAATCGCACCCTATAAAAGTTTAAGCCCGTTTGACACACAGTGATAAAACTATGTTTCTCTGAAACGATATTCTATATGATCAGACGTCTCGATTTACCGAAAAGATATCGACACACTAATCACATGGAACACGTTACTTTTAGAACCTGCCTTTTAAAGCATAGAAAACACATCTACTAAAGCTTTATGAATTTTCCAGGAGCCCCAAAAAATCTCCGTTTTACGGCAGTTTAATGCGGCCACTGCGTTCTCTGACATGACCAATCGCAATTGAAATATGGATGGACTCCTCGCTGGAAATTTTTTTTCTGCCTTCTGAAGGACAGGACGACAGAGAGTGGAACTGTATCATATAAAATTTTAAGTCGTGCTTAACATACAATAAAAACATGCTTCTCCGCTGCGATGAAGATATGACGAGGATGGATCGCATACAAAATTCTCATTTTTCATGAAAATATTATTTTTTAGAAGAAGCAGATCACCCATACGGATAAAATCTAGCCACAAGAATCTAGAAGTTTTAATCAATTCACTGTGAAAAATTGTGATTTTCTGGATAGAACAGGTTGAATCGACCTCTGGTCGACTTTGCACCAACGTCATCGGAGCATAAAATTGAACGTTCACAAAAAGGTTCATAACTCGGTAAGTTTTTCGAATTTTGGAAATTGTTTTAGCTTTTCATCACCTGTATCACCTGTTGTCCCGTTGATCATCAACTTGCTCGAGCGGGCGCCAGCAGCGTCTCCATTCGTCCCTGTCGCGTGCCAGAGTGGTCCAATGGATCCTCCTCGCTCGAGAGACACGAAGAGCGTCATATCGGTCGTTCAGGGCTTTCACGAAGAAGTCCGACCAACGCGTTGGTGGGCGTCCTGGTGTTCTTTTGACATCCCGCGAAATCCAATCTGTGACGGCTCTCGTCCAGCGGGTGTCTGCGAATCGCATTACGTGGCCGGCCCACCTAATTTTCGACGACTTGGCCCATGCGACAGCGTCTCTGATCTTCGAACGTCGGCGAAGCTCGGAACTCCGGAGGCCTTCTCTCACTTGCGTGAGTCGTGTCACTCCGAGCATCGTCCTCTCGATTCCACGCTGCGCGACGCTGATCGCGTGTTCATCCTGCTTTCGTATAGCCCAGGTCTCTGAGGCGTATGTTAGGGCAGGAAGAACAGTGGAGTCGAATAGGTGGGCACGGAGTCGGACGTTCTTCGTTCTCTTCACGACTTCTTCGACGCTCTTGAAAGCTCCCCAAGCCGCTCGTTTCCTCCTGCTCAGCTCTGGTGCTAGGTCGTTGGTCATGTTGACTTCGCGACCCAGATACACATAGCTGGAGCATTCGGAGATGTTCGTTCCGTTGAGCGAGAATGGGGCATCAGAAACCCATCCGTTCTTCATGAACATCGTCTTCGTAAGATTCAGCTGCAGTCCAACGCTTCCACATACACGATCGAAGTCGGCCAGCATTCGTTCCGCCTGACTGATGCTCGGTGTTATGAGCACGATGTCGTCAGCGAAGCGAAGATGGTGCAGTTGCCGGCCGTCGACCTTCACTCCCATGTCTTCCCATTCTAGTTCGCGCATGACGTGTTCGAGGGTGGCGCTGAAGAGCTTCAGGGATATGGTATCCCCTTGTCGAACCCCTCTCTTCACGTCAATGACGACGTCGTTGTAGAATGGTGAGATCTTGGTCGTGAATCCACTGTACAGCTCTCGAAGGACTCTGATGTACTGAGTAGGAACGCCCTGGGTGAGCAGGGCTTCCATGACCGCTTCAGTCTCGACGGAGTCGAATACCTTCTTCAGGTCAATGAACGTAAGGCACAGCGGCAGCTTGTACTCTCGCGACACTTCGATGAGCTTCGTAATGGTGTGTATGTGGTCGATCGTGCTGAATCCTCTCCGAAATCCTGCTTGTTCGCATGGCTGTCCTTCGTCCAGCGTTCTACTAATCCTATTCAGGATGACTCGAGTGAACAGCTTGTAGACTACGGACAACAACAGGCAGATCGGGCGATAGTTGCCAATGTCGTGCAGGTCTCCCTTCTTGTACAGCAAAACGGTCTTGCTGGTCTTCCACTGAGATGGAAACTTGCATTCGGACAGGTAGCGTGTGAAGAGCCGCGCCAAGGTGTTGATGAGCGCTGGCGGGAGGTTCTTCAGGTGTTCAGCTCTGATCCTGTCAGGACCGGGTGCTGTACGTTTCTTCACCGACGAGATGGCGTGTCGGATTTTGGAAAAGAGAACAGAGGGGACGACGTATCCATCCTGCGGGAGATGGCATGGGGGCAGGTGGACGTGGCTATCGAAGAGATCGGAGTAGAAGTCGTGGATGAATTTCTCCATGGTTCTTCTGGAAGAGGTGATGGTTCCGTCAGGACGTCGGAGAGCGGTACTTTTCATAAAGTAGATAAAACGTCCTTTCTCATGGTGTAGAAATCGTTTTCCAGAAAAGGAGTCGTCACGCTTGGCCGCTGGTTCGATTTTTGAACGAAAAAAATTGAAGTGGCTTCACAAAAATATTCATAAGTTGACCAATTCTTCGAAGTTTCAAAATCTTGCTAGCTTTTCAGAAACTAGAGGAAGAGCCCTTTCTTGCTATGTAAGAATTAATGTCCAAAAATTCGGTCTTCATGCGCGGCAGAGGAGGTTCAATTTCGGTTCCATGTCGCGAAAATACGCACCGAAAATCGAACCCTCCCGCCCCGCATGAAGACCCCTTTCTTGGAAAACGGTTCTTACATGGTTAGAGAGCACATTTGCTCTATTTTTTGATGAGTGAGCGGGATTTTTGATTTTCGAAAAATAGCCGAGATATGATCAATTTTCGGAAGTCGTGAACTGAATCCTTCACCGGCGTGATCGGAGTGATTTCACAAAAATATTCATAACTCGGTTATTTTTTAGATATGCAAAAATCCCGCTAGCTTTTTGAAAGAGCTGTTTATCTAATTTTCAAAAAGCTAGCGGGATTTTTGCATATCTAAAAAATAACCGAGTTATGAATATTTTTGTGAAATCACTCCGATCACGCCGGTGAAGGATTCAGTT
>CANDYH010000685.1:0-21569 GCA_947396885.1 Heligmosomoides polygyrus polygyrus | reverse complement strand
AACTTCAGCCCTGGAGGTGGTCGAAGTCTCTAAACACAAATCTGATATTCGCTTTTGAAGTATCGATCGCCATCAATGGATATTGATCAAGCTATAGATTTTTTGTGGATGTCGTCTAGGCGGTTTAAAACTTTAGCCCTTAAGGCAGTCGAGGTCACTCAATACGAATCTGAAATTCGTTTTTGAAGTACTGATTATCATCAATCGATACTGATCAGGTTACCGACCGCGAAAATAGTGGAAAATACCCAGACGTCTTCTACGTGCCAGGGATTTAGAAGACGTGCGGAATACGTCGCGTGACGTGCCTGGGACTCAAAGGACGTGCCAAAGGCTTCGCTCAGCGTGTTTGGGGATTCAGATAGACGTGCCGAAAATGTCGTCCGCTGAGGGTGGATCAGTGAGGGGGACCAGTAGCAGTAATGGGGGACCGTTTCAATAGGGGAAGACCAGTAGTGGGGAACCAATAGATCGCCCTATCACACCATATACTATACGTACTGCGAACCTTCTGTACTCCTAGGTAGGGAAGAAAGCTGTGCAAGTAGAGCAGCTAACTTGATGTGATTCTCATTAGTTTAGTGATACTGCAACATAGCGCGAAGCGCGCAAGTGCGAGGAACGCCGATAGGCGTGACGGAGCACTTGTAAAGAATAAAGAACGGCGTTGCTCAATCCCTTTTGGGATGCGCCGTGCATTCCACCTCTGCGGGATGTCGTGTGCGCGACTTGAATACGTATTTGGCCGTACAATGACCAGCAGATGAGCAATTCAGTGTTTTTATCCTTCCCAGACAAGTCTGGTATCACTTCACCGATCCCGGAGGGAAAGGTCCGGGCGGGAAATTCGAACAAGAATCTGGTATAAGATGCACGCGACAGCCGGCACCTCCTCCGACTGCACTACACCCACCCACTGCGCTAGAGTATTACGATCTAGATTTCTAGAACTTTGTACACTAAGCGCCATCCATCATTTCAAGCTTTGGTTACTATGAGCGATGCATGCGTTTCCAACGCGTAGACCCACCGGCACTGAAATTGCCTGATAATAGGCTCCGGTTTCGATAGCGATGCGGGCGTTTGTCGTGCGTGCGTGCGTCTCCTCGATATCGGTGTCGCTAAGTGCTCGGAAAATCAAGTGAGTGCTATTGAATTACAGAAAGCAGCCACCATTAAATAAAGAAAGCAAAGCAGTTGTGAGCGGTGGAACACCACGAAGAGCATCGTATCAGTAAGCAGACTCGGGGCCATCGCACTCGAGAAAAATAGTATTTCTGTTCACTATACTGTAACTTAGTGTGTACTCAGAAGTCGGAAAACAAATACATCACGTTTGAAGGAAAATGGATCAATGTTGACGTGCATGTCTAATATTGCAGTACAGAAGTGTTGCATTCACTTTCAGTTTTAATATACATACAGTGGCGTCCAAAAGTTTGTGAACGCCTGCGTTTTTCGAGATAGCTTAATTGAAAAATGTCCAAACAAAGAGAAATTTGGATATGTGGCAGCAAATTAGATCGCAATAACGATCCTTTTGTCTACATTCGTTACTATCGACTTTTTTGCCAGTGCAATCTCAGCCGTGCGCAACGGTCAAAGGTGAGCTGCTAAAGCATTGTGCGCATTTGTCATTACATTTTCTTACGAAGCCAGTATAGTAGCGTTTTGATATACTATGGTTTTAGCAAACCCCCTGTTATGCCGAGAGGAAAGAATATCTATCTCTGCTGCAGTACGAGAAGCCATTTTTCGACTTGTGCAGAAGAAAGTCTCTTATCGGCAGATAGGGCTGCTTTTCGGATGCGGAATTTCGACAGTTGCCACTATTGTGAAGAGAATGAAACAGTCCAGAACAGCAGAAAACGCTCCTAAGTCAGGCAGGCCACGAATTGCGACTTCTAGAGACGATTCTGTCATCCAGAGGATGCCGAGGCGAAACCTGACGCTGACCGCCGTCGATATAAAGAAGTCTGTAGCTGCTCACTGTGGCTTAGATGTAAGTATGAGCACGGTAAAACGTCGACGAGATCTTCTGAACTCTATGGAAAACGTCTCGTTAAGAAACTTTTCATCAGCGAGAAGAATAGAAAAGTTAGACTCCTGTTTGCCAATGAGCATTTGAGCTGGACGATAGACGATTGGCAAAAAGTGCTTTTCATCGACGAGAACAAGCTCAACGTATTTGGATATGACGAACCACATTACGCAAGACGTCTAAAAGGCGCAAGGTGCGACAGAATGCATCAACCGCCGATTACTAAAGATGGCGGAGGAAATATTATGGTTTGGGGATGCTTCAGTGCCCAAAAAAAACAGACAGTATTCACCACATCCAAATAGTTATAGACTCCAAACGCTGTAAGAGTATTTTGAGCAATGTTGTGCTTCCATACGCTAGAGATTCCACACGTTGTGGATTTTCCAACAGGGCAACGACCCGAAACATTTTTCAGAGGCGGTGAACGAATGGTTCAGTGAAAGTAGAATCCATCTTATATTTTGGCCTTCTCAGTCGCCGAATCTGAACCAAATCGAACACCTTTAAAATCATCAGGCTAAGAGTTCATCAGGTCTAACAGCAACAAACAAGGCCAAAAAGTTTGGACAATTAAGGCGGAAATGGGAAAATATCGGACCCGACGGTCAACAAACTTCTAGTATCCATGCCGAGGGGACGTGAAGCTGTAATTATAGCAAAAGGTTTTGCAACCCGCTACTAGTATATCTAATTTGTTTCCATTTATAACTTGTTTGCGTTTGGTAATAAAAAGTGCTGCCGAAGTGCTGAAACCTATGTGGCAGATTTCACGGTTTTTTCCGTTTTTATACCCGAAATATATGATGGACCTATATAGAACAGTAGTGATAATGCGATATAAGAAGATTTGTAAATTGTCACAACATATCCAAATTTCACATGTTTGAAGCTGGTTTGAGACAAGTTCTGGCGAAAAACACAAGCATTCACAAACTTTTGGACGCATCTGTATACATGTACCATTCTCAAAGCAAATCGGACACTTTTCGAGATTTTTTGGTTTGAACTTTCACAAAGGTTTCACTTTTCAAAAAAAAGTAATTGCTTAACCTCACTTCAAAATGTAGCGGCTATGTAGTGCATTGAACAAGAGATCACTTCATACACTTGATTAGATTGTCGCGATTTTTCGTTGATTGATAGCAAAAAATCTGTTTATACTATACTTCTGCTTATTCTGCTTATACTTCTGCTAGACACTTTTCAACAGTAAAACAAAGACAATTGTAGAAAACACCCATGGCTTCACCCTCCTGTTTTAACTGATGGTAAGTGGCATTCAAAGTACGAATAATAAAAAATTGCTGTCTTCCTGCATTTTAAAATATGTAATTTCCAAACTCCGTTTTTCTTACAGTGAAAATTTTCTAGAATTTTAGAGAACGTGTTAACCTTTTAGGGCAGGTATTTTTCCACATTTCCCTTAAACAAAAAATTATTTCAACCTTTTTAGAAAGTGTCTGGTTTGATCTGGAAGACGCTCACTCGGATGTTATTATGTTTAATTTAATAATTTCAAAGGTGTCAAGCTTGCTTGAGTAATGTCCAATTTGGTTGGACAGGCTTCCAGTATAGTTTATAAAGTGTCCAAATCGATTTAAAATGGTTTCGTCAAATAGATTTAGAGCAGCTTGATTTAAAAATGGTTCATTTTGCATTCGCCCTCGAGCCGGCCTTCCTCCGTTTCGCGTTGACGAACTGGCAGGGCTGAATTTGGAAGGGATCAAGCGCTAAGCGCGCTTACTGAACTGCTCACTGAGTGGACGTTAAAGCCCATGTTAAAGCTGTCTGCACTATATCAACTAGCGAATGCGCAGTGCATTCGAGAGCAGCTTGTGTAATCCTGACCGCTATCTCTATCTCACCTTCTTACAGATAGAAAACTTTCTGAATTTAATTACGCTTTAATAGAGTCAGGATACTCTGCTCCCAATCGCGTTATATAATGGTTCCTGCGCTTACAAAACAGGACCGAAAAACACGGAAGGTGGCACTCCTATAATTCGCTACATCGATTAATAGATGAAAGAAGCATTGGTTGTTGGTCGCTCGTAATGACTAGATACGCCCAACGTAACAATGTCCAACGAGCGTAACGCATATTCCAAACCGAATAGCTGCTCAAATTAATTTGGGCAGCCAGTGAATCCTAAAAAGAAAAGCACTTTTTCTAGAAAGATTACGTCTCTTTCTCTGTAGCAGAGGACAGCTCTTGGAAATTGTTACACTCTGAAGATGATAGTGATCTGCGCTTTTATGAGAGCTGATGCAGTGAAGGCGTAAATGCTTCTTCACTGCAAAATCAATGCCAATCACACTACTAGAATTGCAGACGTCCCATGAATTCTGTACGACTTTTAGCGAGCTTCAAACTTGGTTAAAGTATAACTAACCTACCACTTTAGACCATCTCACAACGCCTTCGATAACTTTCCTGGATCTGCTCCAACATTGGCTTAAATAATAGCAACAAGCTAGGAGGTTTTAGAGCAACTCATATTTCAATAAAACCTCGTTTCCTAATTCACTTCCTTAGCAGCCGGATTTTTTTCGCTAGTCTGCGTTAATTTTATGGAAGAGAATTGTAGATCGACTTAGTCCATTCTATGTATAGCAGATTTCACGATATTGAAGGTGCCATAGCAAACTGAGTATTTCTTCTGTTTAACGAGGAGAATATGGAGGGGAAAATTGACGCACAGTGATGCACTTCTACATGATCATTAGTGATTGAAGCCTGTTCTCAATAACCACATGGCGAGGGAACGAAAATTTTATATTCGATAGTAGAAAATGATGAGCAGATAACTCTCCACTATCACCTGTCGCCCCTTCTTCTTCTTCTTCTTCTTCTTCTTCTTCGTTTGTCCCGCTCCGTGGCGGGGTCCGCTATCCTGGTATCATGACGCCACCTTTCCCGATCCAGCGCTAGATCAGGGTAAACACCAGCTACTTTCAAGTCCATATGTAACGTATCAGCCCAGCGCTGCTTCGGACGCCCTCTAGGCCGCTTTCCTATTACCTCGACGTTAAGGCCTATCTTGCGGACGCTGTCTTCCCTTCCACGCAGAACGTGGCCGTACCATCGTAAGCGAGCTTCGCGCATCTTGTCAGCGACACCGAACTTCTGCCGAATGGCGTCGTTTGGGATGTGGTCCATGCGCGTGACTCCGGCCGTCCAGCGCAGCATCTTCGTCTCCATGACGCTGAGGCGCGTTTCAACTTCCTTGGTCGCAGGCCAACACTCAGCGCCGTACATCGCTACTGGCCTGATGACTGCTCTGTAGATCTTCGACTTAAAGCGCTCTGGTATCTTTTTTTCGCAGAGCTCACCAGTCAACGAGCGCCACTTCACCAAACTGCACTCACGCGTGAGTTCACTTCAACCATCAGACCGCCGTCAGACGCTATTGCTGATTCCAAGTACTTGAAAACCGAAGTACGTGGGAGCCCCATGCCGCTTACCTTGATGGGGCTGGATTCATTAACGTCCATCGCTAGATACTCAGTCTTCTTCCTGTTCAATCTGAGTCCAAACCGCTCCAAGCGATCACACCAAGCTTGCACCTCTCGCTCGTGTTCGCCTTTTTTTGTTCGCAAGCGAGCATTGCGTCACCAGCATAAGCCCTAGTTTATAGTTAAGCGGCTGCGCGGCGTGGCACCACGGCCGAAATAGACATCGATCAGGCGACGTGAGTGGTCCTTATCTATGACGGTCGCTGTGCCGTGCCGCTTAGCGGTGCAAGTATAAACTAGGGCTAAAGCAGTATCCAGGGGACTGGCTTCTGAAAATCACGTGTAAAGGCGTCATCACGACAACAAAAAAAGGTGGGGGGGGGGGGGGAAGCGCAGAACCCTGGTGTGCCCGACAGAGATGGGAAACTCCATCGAGGTTCCACCTGCAGCTTGAACTCGACTCTTTGGGCAAGAGTAGAGGATTCGCACCCACTCCATCAGCCCTTCAGGAGCTCCATGACGTCGTAGGGCGTACCATATAACACGCGGTACGCGGTCAAAGGACTTCTCCAAGTCGTGAAAGGCGGTATGCACTGGCTTTGTTTTTCGCGATAATTCTCTATCAGGGGGTGGGTGGTGTGTAGGGCATCAAGGTTGCCACAACCAGCCACGAAGCCGCACTGATTGCTGGAAAGCTAGACGATGTCCCGAATTTGTCCATCGACAACTCGCTCAAAGATCTTCATACTGTGCGAGAGCCAGCGAATCAGACGGTAATTGCAGCAGTCTGCAGGACTGCCCTTCTTCTTCCAAATCGGGATCGTCGTACTTTGGCGCCAACACTCAGGCACCTTCTTCTCCGCTACAACCTGATTAAGAACTTCGCCAACCACTCAGCAGGGTACCAGTACTTGGACTTCCATAAATCAGCTGCCACGTTATCGGTCCCAGTCGCTTTGCCTGGCCTCATCATCTACAATCTCTTCCCTGGTGGTTTTCCGAACGGGGCCGTGGGTTGGAGCCGATGAACGGATGTGGAGTTATATCGAAATTTGAGGAATAAGAAGTTTGTGATCATTCGGGAACTACTCTTGAGCAAAACTTGCGGAATACAATATTTTAGAAGTGACCTCCCACAAAGGAGTGAGATCCTTGAACCGCTCGCTCATCAGCCGACTGTTCTATCCTCTAGACCCACAGGTCCCCACACTGATGAAGAGAAGAACGAATTTGATATGATGGCTCCTCAGTTACGTTCATTCGGCACCAATGCCCGCTAAAAGTAGACGTGCACTAGCATATTTATTGCTTATATAGAGCCTATTAGGATTGCCCTAATCTGTGGTACGCTGAAGAATGGCTGGTCCTCATTTCCCTCACCAAATCTTTGAGAAACAAGTCTACAAAAAACTTTCATCATCCGAAAATACGATTAGAACTAGTGGTATGTCAGGAAGCTATGAAACGGCTACACAGAACTTAGGCACGGAAAGTGCATTTAAGTGCATTTTCGAGTTTATATGCATTATCTCGTGATTGTATTTATTGTAGAGGATTAGAAGCACTATCCAATGCATTTGCAGCATTCATCCTTCCTATTTTTTTGTACTTTCTGTACTATGTTACAACTTAATAAATGATCACCTGTAAAATCGTTGAAGACAGTTTTCAATAGAAGCAGTGCAATAATTGGAAAAGTAATGGGTATTCTTCGGTGATCCGTTTACTTAAACAGAACTTCCTGACTAGTCAAGGAGCACAATGTAGTAGATGGTCGGCAAGCCATTTTGTGAGCTTGTTTTGTGAAGGCATGATACAACTCTTCCCTACAACCTAATTTTTTAAAGTCTAGGACTTTTTGCATATCCAGTATGCTAGCAAAGTTGGGTGGAAAATATGAGACTCACGAATTCCTTCGGAATCCTTGTTACTGCGCAAGAGAATGACGTTGTTCAAAAAGCTTTGATGAACAGACCATTGCCTAAAATAATCGTTGGTTAAGCTTAGAGGTTAGGGAGAAACTTCTTTCGCTCATCTACTTCCGTGCCAAGCCCCAATGTTCCTACCGGTTAAGCGACGCCTTGACTCATCCTTCAAAAGTTCGAGCAGCGATCATCCGAGCTCTTGTTCAGATCCATTGTGAACAATACGACAAAATTTATATTTGTATGATATAGATTCAAGGCGCCCCGCCCCTGCTTTTTGAAATGGGCCAGGCGCAAGTTTATTACTGGCCGCGGTCCACTTAGTCCATCAGTATCAAGTCTGCCTTTTTCACGTGCTCGTTAATTTTAAAGCTCGTTCTGCTCGTCCATCCGTCGTTCGTTGTACATTTCTAGTTCTTCTATCTTGTGCTAGACAAGCATTGTATGCATCTTGTCTTTGGATTTAATTTAAATGTTGGTCAACTGGAATTCACAAGGTTAGCATGTTTATGTTTAATCAGCGCACATAAGAAATGTTTCTGACCGCTGCTTGACCCGTTTTCTCCCTCAAAATATTTTGGGATCAAAGAAAACAATTGCAGTAGTGAAGGCCATTCTTAGCACCTAAAGATCTAACACTTTGAAAGCCAGTGAAAAGTTCGTTGATAAAGGATAAGGATAAAGGACGGCGTTACTCAATCCCTTCTGGGATGCGCCAGCGCATTCTACTTCTACGGGATGTCGTGGAGGCGACATGAATGCGTATTTGGCCATACAATGACTTGCGGTGGCCAGCCGATGAACAAGTCAGCGCTTTATCCTTTCCAGACAAGTCTGGTACCAATCCACCGACCCCGGAGGGATGGAAGGCTTGGTTGGCCTGGGCGGGAAATCCGAACCAAGAACCTGGTATCGAGTGCACACGACAGTCGCGCCTCCTCCGACTGCGCTACACGCGCCCAAGTTCGTTGAATGAACAAAAAATAGCTGTCTCTTCGATTTCCAACTCGATTTTTAACCAACCTAATAGGGCTCATTCACAGGAATATCGACTAGCAGTACTCTAGATAGCATAGATAACATTAACTTATCTCGAAATTGTGTTTTTCTAATTAATTTGTTAATTTTCACTATAAATAGAGGATCGCCTTGATGTAACAGACGGTGCTCGTTGTTGTTGTGCTGTTGTTAATCTGATGCTCAGTCAACGGATCGGTGCGGTCATTGGTCACGGACTCTTTTGTCAAGGCTCTCTCATTTAGGAGTTATATCGCCTACTCTGCCTTTATGGCCCTGGCCTATGCACCGACCCGCAGTAGAGGGTTCATTTCTTTCTGTCTGCTGTAAATACTGACGTTCCTGGGTGCGCTGTCCACAGCAGCACCTTGACCACTTTGTTCTACGGCGTCTATGAGTTTCTCGTTTTGTTTCCGGCAGCCTCACACTCTTTTCCGTCTCTCGCTTTTCTATGTTTTCTCCTCCGCCTTTCTTCTTTGTTGAGTCCTCACTGTCGACCGAGGGGTGGCAAGGAGCCCCGCAGAATCGTTGGGAAAGGCGGGTGTCCGACCGCCTGCGGCTGCGGCCGCATTGCGTTGCATTCACTGGCGCTTTTTGTTTTTGTCTGCTGGACTTGTGCCGTTCTTGCTATGAGGGTGAACCGTGCTTCAGTCACGGGTTGACATTAACTGAACTCAGCACTGCAGGAAGAGGTTGGATCACCTGGGATGCTGAATAGTGGCTGATAAAAATTTAACTTCTGTGTCGTCTGGGAATCTCTCGACCCTTCCTACGGTCCCGAACAGCGTATGCTCGCTCCACATAGTCTTCTTTCAAGAGGTCCTGAGCCGCGGTAGCCATCGAGGGCTTGCTCTGCTCGCCTGTCCTACTACGGCCGAGAAATCACAAATCGTAATAGGTGAGTAGGGTGCCGCTCTAAAGTCATACTTTAACCCATTGACGACCGCGCGGCAAATCGCCTGTCCGGCCCGTGGGACCACGCGCTGGGACCGCACGGACGCCGGATCTCGCGGAAACACTGCTTCACGATATTCAAACGAATCTCCGCCTCCAAGAGTTAGCCACATATTGGAGAAGGCCGGAACAGGTTTGATGCAAACCATAAAAGGCAGCTTGCTCCTGCAAGAAGGTCTGCAAAGAAGAAGGGCCACGTTTTCCACGAATCGTGCTAGGTGACCACATGATGCAGCAGATGTTTGACAAACTTTCGTCTAGATTGCTTCTTCTTACAATAAATTCGATTACTTATTTTTCTGCATGACCATTTCAACAAAGTGCAATAATGTGGTGCTGATTATTTGTTTAAATCAGTGCTTAGAAGTCAATAACTGCCATACCACAGTGAAGTAGTATCGCTAGGATTCAACCTATGTAGTACTACACGTAAACTACGAAAAAAGCGAGAAATGGCCCTTAGCTAGCAGTTTTATGAGATCTCCGGGATGTTGACAGAACCGGGCTCACAATTGCGACGCCCCAGAGCCGCGCCCCGCGCAGCCGCTCAACGTGTCGACGGAAGTGTAGAATGAGCCGAGCTGGGGCGGCGCACCGAGGTCCCCGCCGACCAATAGCGTGCGCGGGCAGGGCCGAGCCTCGGGAGCGCCTCGTCGGGGTCCCGAGCGGATACGGCAGCCCGCGGGAGTTTTGAATATAAGGGAGCGAACCATTGCATTCGCGACACGTTCTTTTCCACGTATTACACTTGTGGATTCGAAAAGTAAGATAAAAAGCCCTACAAGTTGAGTGAGCGGCAAAAATTGTCACGCTTCGAGATTTGTTAATCTCCACCTAAAACAAAACTACGACCCATTTTTGTATCGAATAATCGCTTACGATGAAAAGTGGATTCCGTAGAAAACGTTCTGGGCAGTGATTGGACGTCGACAAACTAGGCATCTTCAAAAAAACGAATCTCCACCATAAAAAGATTATGGTCACTGAGTAGTAGTCGGGGACTCGTGTGACCATTACAACTTTTTGGCAACAAGCCAATCGATCAAAGTAGAGTCCTACTGCAAGAAAATCGACGAAAAGCACCGAAAGTTGTGTCAACTTCAGTCAGCATTAATCAGCAAAGGCCGACTCTTTTGCACGATAACGTCCGCCCACACGGTTCACAAATCGCTATTCGAAGATTGAACTAATTAAGTGATGAAGTTCTTCCTCACCCGCCATATTTTCCAGACATCTCACCAACCTACTACCACCTCAAACACTTTTAAAACTTTCTCGATGGTTAAACCTCCACCAATCATGACCAAGCCAAAACAGTCGTATTGGATTTCGTCGATTCTTGATCAACTGGTGGCCCGTTGGCGAGATCATATCGATTCGAACGGTGCTAATTTGACTAAATAAGACAAGATTTGGAAAAGTTATGATCAGCTCAAAGTGAAGCACTCAAAGAGCTGAGAACTTTCCGGAAAACATAACAGAAAGAGCTTGGAATGCTGATTACGAGTATGGGTGTCAAAATTGCAAAATGAAACTCTTGAGTTGTGAAGAAGTTTTGGGGTTGACCGTTGGCTGGCCGCTCGAAAGAGCTGGCGCGAGGGCGCTGAGGAATGGGAGCTCCACTAGAATGGTCCTCCAGCTGTGTCGGTGGCGCAAGGGTAGTTCTCCCGTCAGGTGTGAGGTTGTTGGTTAGACCTGCCGCTTTTTTGTATACCTGCCGCTTTTTTGCACATTATGATTTATCTGCGAAATGACAGTTTATTCCGATTTTACTTTGCTTTACTTTTCTTTACTTTCAGCGATTTTTATTTATTTTGCACAAATGCAGTAAAATCCTTATAGTAAACAACTAGATAATGATCCTAACAATTTTAGCCTCCATGAAGCAAATAACAAAATGTGTGAATTTCATACAGCTTCTACAACTACCTGCAAAACAGTAAGTTGTGCCTGGCACAAACAAATACTCACCAGGAATGACAAACAAACCTGAGTTTTCGTCATTGTGACCTGCCTTATACCACGGGTATATCAAAAAGATTGGAAACATAGGGGCACAAACATTCCGCTAACTCTGCGGCAAAGCATTCGTTTGATTGCCTGACACTGTTATACCTTCACAACTCCAGAGATCGAGGAGTGGTCGAAAAAATTTATTAGCCCCTTCACGATTTTCAGGTGACTACCACGTGGGACAGCGCGCATTTTTCACACGCGCTGATTATTTCTATTATTTTATTTGTCTTATTTGTTAGTTTTGAAAAAACAGTAACAAATGAAGTTTTCCATGGACCATCTTGACCTTATCTACTGAACTCATTGATTAAAATTCTACTATTAAGTGCGTGATAGTTTTCCATGAACTACTTTTATAACGGTCTGACGACATTGTGTCCTGAAATGGTTAACAAAACTCAGCACTAGGCTGTTAATCGAGGTGCTGATGATGAAATTGACATCCATTTTTAAAATTTCGGCCGATTATGGTAGGTTGCAGCAACAGAAGCCTCATTCAAGCGCATTGGCTCTTACCGTACACCACCGTAATCCCAAAGGTGAATGTCAGTTTTATGGTTAGTACTCCAAAAAAACCCCTTAGGCGAAGTTCGGGTAAAGTTTTTGTGACCACTCGTCAACTTCTGCCGGAGCTGTGAAATAGTACAATACTGCCAGTTGTCACTCTGCGTCATGCTTGACTACAAGTCTTGGAGCTTCAAAGTGAAATCGCTGTGGAAATGCTGCTTGAATAATTCCGAATAATATGTGATTTTGAAGATAAGTCATGATGTGCAAATAAGCGGCAGCAATAGGGAATCGAACAACGACCTCACGCCTGACGAGCCGGAGCACTAAACCTGTGGCACTGCTGCAGCTGACGGTCCTTTCTTCTTTCGAGAGCGGTGCGGGATGGTGACCCCATCCCCACTGCTCTCGCGCTGGCTCTTTCGTGCGGCCAGCTCAACCTCTGCAGTTCGACAGGACACAACTCGCTTAGCCTTTCTGTAATTTTGACACCCACATTCGTAATCAGCATTCCGAGCTCTTTCTAATCACTCTGGCCTCCACTTCCATGGGAGGTCGAAGCCCTTCCCTAGTTAGCCAATGTTTTCTGTAAGCACTTCGGTTTGCGTTTAGTGTGCCCCTGAAGTGAATGGTATTATTACCAACGAAAATTTTTCTTTTCCAGTCTATTATTATGTTCTCACTGGTCCTCCCGTACTTTATCTGGTATTGAAGTGGCGTTATGTTATTTTGAACAAACTGTTATTCTTGCAAACCTATGAACATTTTATATAGGACGGTTTTGACATGGTTTTCTTTTTTACGCAACTTTTTTTATGGTTCAGGCGAAAACCTTCATACATGGTTTCATTTATGCAGATAAAACATCTCGAAGTAGATATGGGTGGTATGGGATATAAATAGGTGCGGAGCTTTGCTTACCGCTTCAATGAAATGCCAGGAGATCGGCCAGGTGTTCTCTCCGTGGACGATTTGCAACCGATTTTTCGACGCTTCATTCAAAAATGAGAGGTGCTCCCCATGCAGTGTTGCAAACTCTGAGCACACTTTTATTCCGGAGTTTTCCTGTATAGCCGTGCTAAGTGCAAAGACATAGAGGCGCTGGGCGGATTCGGGGACTCTCCTTGATAGGAGTGGATTTCTCGAATGTACAGCTCACATTATAATAGCACGTTCCGCATTCCTTACCGCGGTCCACATAAGCTCCAGGATTCCTTTAGATTATGGTACTATAGTAAGAGAATGGCGAGGAAAAAGTAGTGATCCCTGGGAATTGCTAAGACCACTAGAACCATATCGAAATAGACGCATCAAATTGGAGCGCAGGTTGATGCGCAGGTTTAGGGGGTACTGTGGCCTGCTGCCGATGCGTCATGGCTCGCGTCCACGTCTCTTGTTCGCCCGCGATGCGTCACTGGCAAGCGGATCGTGGGCTGTGGGCGGTGGGGTTGCTTAGTACGGATGAGCTTGGGTTGGTTATCCTGGTTTTCGGCGTTTTTGCCCCACATCCTGCGGCCGGATTCATCAACGACTTACCCGTGGGTATAGGGGGTAGAAATACCCACGATGAAGCCTGCTTCCCCGACTCGTACCTTATCTCTATCTGACTCTTATCTTATCTCTACCCCTTATACCTCGCATACCCACGGGTTTAATTGTTGATGAATTTGGCCCCTGGAGTCCCTTTTCTCCAGCTGCGGACTCCCCCTGAGCGACGAAAGCAGTTTTCACTCAGCTTGGAGCAGCTTGGATCGCACCCACCCTGGACTCCCTTCTCTAGCCTGGTTTTGCGCTCGATAAGTGCAGAACTCAGCGCGGACTCTCCCTGAGCGACTAAAGAGCTTAAATAGAGCGGTCATATTGCTACATGCAACCGTGCTAGAATGCCAAAATTACTCCCCGACGCACAAATTCTATTCGGATTTGATTTTAGCGGCCACTAGACACTCGTCATCACTACAGTGCACCTCCCTAACGTGCATTGCCCCGGTTTGTCTTCAGCGTTGAAGTTTTCAAAAGAAGTAGTGTTATCGTTGGTGTACGCACTCAATGAAGGTGTTTGCGTTGGCAACGTTTGAGTGACTGTCGCTACTTTACGTAACTTTTATGAATATTCTTCCTACCTCAACGCACTGGCGACTAGCTCTGCGTAATGACCGATTGATGCGTTATTCAAATTATAAGATGGTTCGCGTAAGGTAAAGTAACCCCAGAAGAATTTTAAAGGAATTGGGAACTACGTGTGGAAGCGAGAAACCGTAATAGAGAATGTGGTACTCGACAGGGGGTTGTGTATATGAGTGAACTAAAACGGGTTACCGAACTTCCTTTTCAGGAACCAGATGGAAGCTTGATCTCCTGCGAGCCAGCTCCCCGCGTCTCAACCACAAGTTCTACAAACTGAGCGCAAACTTCTCAATACGAGCAGTCTGGTGAACAAAATTGATTTTCTTCATCTTTATTTGAGTATGACAACCCCCGATTTGCCCTTTATTACTGAAAGTTGCATAAATTCGAGTATCTCCGACTCCGAATTGTTGGCGGCCGGCCCTACTTTTTACACCGGCTGGATCGTGTTGGTCGTATAGGCGGGGGAGTCTGCTGTTTGGCTAGGTGCAATTTGATAGTTGAGAGAATACCTCTCCCAGTTTCACTTGCAGCAGATGTTCTTTCTCTTGACCCATTCTCTCCGCGATCAAGGTCTGAAATTAGATATATTCTTCTCTACCGACCCCCAAGTTCATCCGTCGTTGACGATGAAGCTCTCATACATCTTCTAAGGGAGCTTGCCTCAGATAGCGTCCGTATTCTGATTGTCGGAGACTTAACATTCACTATTAATTGGAGCTCTCTTGATCCTAAGAACTCGTCCAGCTCCATGTACCTAAGCTTTTTCTTGAAGCTATATTTGGCAGCATGTTTTCCATCCTATTCTCGGTAACAATGTTTTGGATATTGTGTTGCCCACCCATGAAAATGTCATCAATGTTTCGATCGAGCCTCCCCTTGGTACATCTGAACATTCCATTGTCAATATCGACTTGTTGCAAGTCCGCTTCAGAACGCTTTTGACTTGTACGCTAGATTTTGCAGGATCATGTGGGCTAGTTCATTATGTGCCGATGAAATATACTAAAGTATCAGCAGTGAATTATTTGCCAAACCTTCACAATCTGTTCCATCAGCGTGAACGTCTGTTTTCGACCTTGTTATACCCAGATCTGTTGGGTCCGCAAGGCGCTCCGGGCGTGCCAAGCGACCAAGATGGACGCAGAAGAGCAGAGTGGATCCGCGTGTCCAGTGAGTTACTCAAAAGAAATGGATCGATTGACAAGGCTGGCTCAGAGATATGTCACTGCCAATAGGAGTAGAGTGTGAGTCAGTCCTAAGTAAACATTTCCGATCCAGTGACCCTGTTCGGGATCAGATTAGTGAGGCAGTGCGAACTCAAACCAGGCTAGCATGGGAAAGCATAAAAAATGTGTTCGAACAGGCGAGACTAGAGGTGCATGAAGGCATTGTTACTGGTACCCAAGGAATCGAAGAAGATGTTTTGGACATCTTGAGGGTAGCAAAACTGACCACCACTAAGCAATTAGAGCATTGCCTGGACAACAAACTCAAATTAGACCGTCAGTTGGCAGGGATGTGTAGTCGGTTACAGTGTGATAGTGTAGAAGCTCTAGAATACAAAATAGAGGAACTGTCGGAAACACTAAAAGATAAAGAACTGAGAGTGTCCCAGTTGCAAGAAAAGGTCAAAGAGCAGCAATTCCAGTTGAAGGAGCTGGTCGATAAGGTCGCGCTCATGGGAACGGAGGTCGCGGTCGATCGGATCCACAAGACACGCTTTGCCCCATAGCGTGTGTCGTGTGGCTGTTACTGATCACGTTGAGTTAGCTGCAGCGAGTACAGTAACCGAGCCAACCACGCTTAAAAAAGTTCCTCCTAAGATAGGTGACGTACCAACTGAGGTCAAGTCTATAAGAGTGAAGAGAGGAAGAGAGCGGCATGAGGGTCACGCCAATCAAAAAGTCAGTGCCATTTGCAGGTCGCAGTACTCGGATAATAGTCGAGTCGTGGACAACAGCGCTCTGAGCCTATTCCATATGTGCTCAGGTCGTCGATTCGAAGCCGATGAGAAGGAAGAGTACAGCTGCACGATCCGTCAGATGACATTTGGAGCAGTCGCGCATGTCGACGATGTAGTGATATCGAACTTTAGATTCTCCTCTGTGTTCGAGTTAGCTCGTCTGATCTCCATATTCGAGTCCGAGCCCGACCTTGATAGAAAGCGCTTCAAAATGCGGAACCCCAGCATTGTCTTCATAACGCTGTCCGGGGTAGAGAAAGCGTATGTCTTCTTCAAGAGGTTCTGTGACCACATGATTCGGGCACTCATGGTCCACGATGGAGGACACGTCGCAGTCAGCAGCAACAACGGAGTCGACATCGACATCACGCAGGTCAATGAGCTGACCAATGCTGGAATCCGGTTTGCCCAAGGACATACCTGGGACGATGTCACCGTCTGCTGTGCGAAGAAGGCGACGATCATCTTTATGCCGCACGGATTCAGAGGATTCGACAGGGTCGCTGCGTTGAAGGACAGTGTCGTCATGTCGATTTACAGTGCCCTGGCTGATATATGTGACGCCTTGAGGAACAAGTCATCGATCGGGACTTGCATCTTCGTCACACCGACCTCCGAGGAAGCCATCGACGAAAGCCAGTGGATGCGATTCTCGTCCGTATTAGCAGCAGTGGCGAGAGATGGAATTAAGCTGATAGCAGTTTGCGGACCTCAAGGAGAGCGCGGCTGGCAACAGAACCGTCAAAAAGCCGCCGAAGCATTCAACTTTGTTCGCGAAGCAGCGGCCGCGATGAAGCACAATGTGTGACCATGTTCGGACATGTACCAGAGTTTGCGGAGCCGTTCACAGTCATGGGAGCTGTCCCGAGAACGTCGAGCCGCGAGCCGTACCCGCCTGTCCTAGTCAAGGAGTTCTTTAAAAAACTCCAGGAATACGTGGCCGGACACACACAACTGCTATTCGATTTGTACGACCAGCCGATCGACAGAGTTAAAGCTTATAAGTTTTCGAAAAAGGGCACAAGGAGGCGGAACGATTGCTACGAATGCACTACCGAGGAATTACGTGGACCTGTTACAGAGAGACACACGTGGAACGCATAGCGAGGGTCACCGACAGTACCAGAACAGAGCAACCACGAGGACTTCGCACCAGAGAGGATATGATCGAGGATACGGTAGACCGAGTCGTCCTTATCGTGGTCACAGAAGCAGGCCCTACCAGCTCTTCTGGGATAAGAGAGAAACACCCTGAATTCTTTTGATTGAATTGTATCTTTTTCCTATTTCATAGTAGCCACGTTTCACTTTGTTGTATCTCATGGTCAACCTCAGGCTCGATCCAGCTCATATTGTTCTATCTCATTTTAAATCTCATGCTCCGTTTTGTTCCTCGTGCCGCATTCATGTAGCGACAGGGCGTCGCTCCCGTAGGGGGAGGGTAGTAACACAGGTACGCTTGGGCCGCCGCCCTCATTCTGCGCGCCATCGCGACTTTGCGCGCCCCGGCCATCCCGCGCGCCAAGGCAAATACCGTTCTCTGTTTTTGTATTCCCGCCTCAGGGCGACAGTTTCCCTGTGGAGCGGATCGAAGGCCTCTGGCCTAAATTTTTGTCATTCTGTTTGTTGTCGCCTCTCTGGTCGGACGCTGTCGTCCGTAGTCAGTTGTTTTTGTCTGTTCCTGCATCGTGGGGTGGACACCGCCATCCGTGAGAGACTCCTGGGTCCTGTCGTTGCAACATCGTCGCAAGGCGACGCAGTGGACTCATTTTTGGTCCTGATTCCGACGTCATCGGAAGGCAGTGTCGCCCCAGTCTCCCTTTCACCATTGTGGAGTTGACTGCAGCAGATTCGTTCTGTATCTGCCACATCCAGTAAACCTTTTTTATTTCAACATCGGCGTAAGATACCTGTTCCCACGGTCTTCGTTGGTTGACGGCCAGGAGTGGCTACTTGCTCGTGGGTTAGAGACCGTCATATATACCACCTTGCATAACATCGTCTTCAATCATGGTGCAAGTTGGCTCCAACAACTATCTTTTGACTTCATGGTTGACGACTCGAGTACGCTGCTGTACAGTAGGTACTTCTAGATCACTCTAGTTTATGTTTCAGATCAAGATGACCATAGCTTGCCGATTAGCAGGAAATTCCTTCAAATACAAGCACTGATATCTTACCAATGTCGATGAGACCGTTTTGATTTTGCTTTATCTGAACTCTCTATTGTCCTCTTTTCCTTGTTCTTCCACAGTATCCCCTGCTGCCTATGAGTTCATATCTCCATTTTGCCTTCTCCAGCCAGTCTACAGCATCTGCGTGTTGTAGTATTTGGCTAAGCCGCGGTCTCGAGCCCTTAGGATGATACACGAGGTTAACCTTCAACGGTCCTCTGACACAGCAGCGCTTTGTGTAGTGGAGTATTCCTTTTTTTATCCAATGCAGCAGCTTTCCTGGGGCCACTGCCCAACGTGCGTATTTAGCTTAAAGAGGTGATACCATACACCCGTGCTGGAATGACACTGTCAATTGCGCTGGAGCACCCTGGCGTGAAGCACTCTGTATTTGTCCCTTCCAAAGCCCAGATTCACGCTTTCATTATTAGCTGTATTTCAGTAAACTAGATTGACTAGAATACAGGAGTAGTGGGTCATCGAGCTGGTCTGGCCAATAGCTGACTGGATAGAAAAAAATGGATGAATGCAGTTATCATTTTTTCTTCCTTTTTAGCTGCTGTTCATTTCCTATTGCCGGATTCTACCCTAGATTTTCTGTTTTCCCTGTTTTCTGTTTTCACGTTTTAGATGCTATCATGCTTAACCTTGTATTTTCCATCATCCGTGTTTGGGCGCACGCATAGTGCATTAAATAGATGAATAAATAAATATTCCACGCCTTCATATTCAATTGTTTTTTCTGTACTGCTATAAGCTCTAGAAGCTTTGTCGCACTACGAATGCTTGTTGCTTAAGATTCACATATTTGGGATTATTTTCTAAACGCGCTTGTGCATGTTTATATACCATCGCCCTACATCCGACTTTTCGACGAATGCTTTTCGACTGCAGGATATCGAGCTGTCTGGAAGAGTTGTGACCTCGCTGAGAAGATGTCCAGCCGCAAAGGGCCATCAAAGTATCAAACTAAAGTATGTATTTGAACCTAGCTCCATTTTGCTCTCGTCTACTGCTCATTTGGCTTTTCATGCTCCTTCTGAGCTTTGGCGGCACTTACCAATCCTTACTTCGTACGCAGCTTGTGATCAGTCGTTTTCTACTTCATATTGAACTTCCTGGGGAAGGACGGCTCCACAGATGACATGATGTTAAGCAAAAGCTGACGCTAAGATTAGTCTGTCTTTCGCTCAGGACCTGAGCATCAATAGGGTTATGTGCCGCTTAGTGATGGTATTAGGGTCGTAGTCATCGTTACATTATCCTCGGAATTGTAATAAGGATGTATGACGATAGCATATCGCTCCATTAGTAATTCGCTACTGAAGAGGTAATTTGATCGTGTGTCTGACCCTGCTCTCTTGTGCCTTAGGCCTGAGTTATACTCCCGCGGGAGCGTCCGCGGAAGGGCGGGAATCACGACGAGATCCCTCACCAATCGCCGCGACCCGCCACGCCCGTCGTTCGCGGTGCACTCCTAATCCGCGGACGTTCCGCGGATGCTCCGCGGGAGTATAACACTGGCGTTAAACTGCATGACTTTGACAGTGCTTTCAGCCAGCAACGTGAGTTCGACATCTACTCAACGGCAAGAATTCAATGCTCTAAAAAATTGCTGAAAAGAACACACAGACAAAAAATTACGAAACTATATAATGCACACATTTATGCTAACATTTCTTATACTTGTTCATGTCTTCATTTGTTCCTAGAATTGCTATACCAGCACAAATCTTCCACAACTTATTCACAAGAAACGCACCGTACATCGAAAAATTATAAAAACACCTTGATAGGCATAAGGCGACCACGACTGTGTACAGTGTTGAGGTGCTTAACAAATTACAGTAAAAGTGGTTTCTCTGAGGAACATTTCTTTCGTTAAACCGAGCGGAGATTATGCAGCTGAGTCTCCTCCTGCACATTTAATCTACTCTATTTACTAAAACATGGGCGCGTGTAGCGCAGTCGGGCAGGAGGCGCCGGCTGTCGCATGTGCCCGATGCCAGGTTCCTGGTTCGGATTTTCCGCCCAGACCAACCAAGCCTTCCATCCTTCCGGGTTCGGTAAATTGATACCAGACTTGTCTGGGAAGGATAGAGCGCTGACTTGTTCATCGGCTGGCCACCGCAAATCATTGTATGGCCAAATACGCATTCAAGTCTCCTCCGCGACATCCCGTAGAAGTAGAATGCGTGGCGCATCTCAAAAGGATTGAGTAACGCCGTCCTTTATCCTTTTTATCCTTTACTCAAAACATGGGCAGTAAGGGTCTTTCGAATACTACTCCGATTAGTGAGCCGCCACGACCTCGATGGACAAGGCTCGACCTTCCACCGGGCGTCGAGGACCTGCTCACTGAATTTCAGTTCTACAGAATCCACTTTGACAAACCAAATCTACCCTTCCCCAGATTTCGAGATGAATCCATAATTGCCATAAAGTTCAGAAAATTTAAAGTTTAACCCAGAAATCAGAAACCGTAATTGGACAAATGCAGATTGTTCCCACTTTTCCTAATATTTGAGATTCCTGCTCACAATGTGAATTACGCGAGTGCATTATTACCCGTTATGCGCTAAAAAATTTGGTTGTTATGAAGCTTTCACTTCCTGTATACTTCTCTCTCCTCTCTTATAACCAACCAGACGTTCAACGGCCTGCCGGCCGCCAAACGTCTGGTTGGGGGCTTCGCCCCCAAACCCGAGCCCTGCAATCCCAAGCGGCCTTTGACTGACATCGGAGACACGTCTTCTGAACGCGGAAGCCCGTTGCCCCACAACACTGACACATCTTTTGAATCCGGACGCCACCCCCCCCCTCCCCACCCCACCTTACTGGTTCTCTCGAACAGGTCATCCTTCAGTGGTCCCCTCTTGCCCGCTTCAGCTGCTGGACCCCTTCTTTTTGATTGCCCTTATTGGTAACCATCCTTAATTAACTCCTCCTTTCTTGTTCCCTTATTGGTAACCGTCTACTGAACACCATTATTGGTTTCCCCATTCCCTTGGTCCCGTCTACTGACCCCATTTTAGAGATCCCGTATTACTGGTTCCCCGTCTCCGTGTCACCTCCAGCCCTCCTCCCCCTTCCAGGTCACTTTCACGAATTTCAAGAATTTCACTTTTCAAGATATTCCCCCCCCCCCCCAACTTGTCCTCCCACGCTCACGGCGTGACATCGGTGACATGCCTTCTGAACCCGGACATCGTTTAATCAACATCGTTGACTCGTCTTCTAAAGCCGGACGTCTTTTGAAGGACATCGCTGACATGTCTTCTGTACCTGCCCCCCCCTTCCCCCTTTGCGCGACGTCGGCGACAGCTCTTCCGAACCCGTTCGCCTGTTGCACGACGTCGGTGACATGTCTTCTGATGGTGAGT
>CANDYH010000684.1:0-13193 GCA_947396885.1 Heligmosomoides polygyrus polygyrus | reverse complement strand
AAGGTGTTTTTTTCTGATGTGAGACGCGGTTCCATCATCGGGTACCCAATGCTTTAGTGCGAACAGTACGGTTACCGAGGCGTGACCACGGTCGGCGAAGGTCGCTTTGGTCTGGCACCGGTCATTGCTGTCACATGTGATTTCAAAAATGTCCAAAGACCTCCGCCGGAAAAAATTTGAAAACGGCTATTTTTTCGTTCTGAATGATTGCGTGTAACTCGCAAAAGGTTGTCTTATTTCCATAAAAACAAATGGTCGTGCTTGATCCATCACACGCATGGTTCCACGCGATAGTGAACGTGTGCACCATGGTGCACGCGAACTTGTACTCATTGAGTAGGGAGTAGTTTCCAAAACTGCTGGATCACTTCTAGTGGTAAAAGAGTTTTTTTTTAATTGTGCCTACATGGTCTCGCTTGGGAATGAACCGAATCTTCATGGTGATCCTTCGTTGAGCGAATAAAACCGCCGCCACCTGCAGGCCCTGGCACCCTACTGATATCGATGGATTATACCGGGCTGTTTTCCCGGTTTTTTGATTTGAAGAAAGCGAAGAACAGCGAATTATGAGAATTTTATGTGGGTTAGTCTCTCAGCGAGTAGCTAGGAATAACGATTTGTGATGTACGCATAACTAGTATCCTTCACTTGTAGTTAGTGCACTTTATGGCTCGAGTCAGCTGTAAACGCGAGATTTTTGCGCGTTGTACTTTTGCAGTTTGTAGTTTCGTGCAGTCAAAATATCGGGTTTAAGAGAACAGACTCAGTGCCACTATCCATTTAGCCAACGTGTGGGGGGGGGGGGAGGGGGTAACGATTGAGTCGTTCTTCTGTATGGGCAAGTTCCGTCCATTATTCTAACTACAATCTCTTCAGGTACTGCTCAAGCACCGCCGGCCACTGTCACTCACGTGATCACTGTAGGATTTGGATCCGTCTGCCCTCACTGTGTAAGTGTTATGTAGCACTATCTAGCGCCAACCTTAAAACGTTACTACCTAGTCTGGTCAGAATATTCCTGCTATAAATCGTTGTTTTCAGAACGTTGGAGTTCTCCAGAAAGAGACAGATCTGTGCTGTTTGCTGTGCTTGATCCTTCTGACGATATTCACTTTTCCGTTCGGGCTCGTGTTTCTCTGCTGTATCCCGTGGACAGTTACTCGCCGCTGCCCCAACTGTCGTAGAATTGTGAGAAATAGCTGAAGTCCTTGCTCCCTATGTTCTGTCCTATGCAGCCTTGATTCCACTCGAAACATTCGTATTTTGCTTATTTTATTATAATTTCTTATTAATGCTTAGCAGTCTCGCGGGGTCATCGTACACATTTTTCACTTGCATCCTCGCGTCTCGTCTCCTGTTGAGCTTCTAGAACGAGTTTTATACTGTTAGCATAGAATGCTTACTTAAGCAGGCGGTAAACCTGCGCTCAGCTCTGGGTTACAAACTGTTGGGGGTGTTTCTGTAGATCCATCCATTCATCTGTCTCGCCTTCATCGTGTGATAGTTCCGCCTTACGCAGTTGGTTCCGACTGCGGTATCCCATATATTCAATAATTAATCCACTCTCTACCTGGAACAATAAATCGTTGTGAATACTTGGTGTGCTTACGGTGTAGGAAGCTTGCGTGGCTTGCGAGGTTGGTTTAGTATTTTGGCTAAATTTCTAATCATCATTTTCATTAGCATCTGTCCCGCTTGATGGCGGCGTCCGCTCTTCTGATGTTATGACGCCGGTTCTCTCGATCAAATACTTGATCACCAGCTATCTTTAAGTGTAAATGCACCGTATCCAGTCAACGTTGCTTCGGGCGCCCTGGGCCGCTTTCCAGGCACCTCAAGGTTCAGAATGTTACGGACGGTGTCGTCGTTAGAGCGAAGGACGTGGTCGTTCCATAAAAGAGCTTCGCGCAATTTGTCGGCTATCGGGGCAACACCGAAACTCTGCCGTATGATGTCGTTGCGAACGCTGTCCGAACGCGTTAGCCCTAGTTTATACTTGCATCGCCACGCGGCGCGGCACCACGAGCGCCATAGATATCGATTTTTCGAGCCGCCAGATCGATATCTATCACGACCATCGTGCCGCGCCCCGCAGCGGCGCAAGTATAAACTAGGGCTTACTCCGGCCGTCCACCGTAGCATCTTCGGTCTCCATTACACTGAGAATGCTTTTAATTTCCTTGGTCACGGGCTAGCACGCAGCACCATAGGTCGCTACTGGACGGGCGACTGTTCTATGAACCTTCGATATGAGGTGCTCAGGTATTGCCCTGTCGCGGAGCACGCCCGTCAACGGGCGCCATTTGGACCAGGCTGCACTCATGCGCGCATTCACCCCCAACTTAAAGATGTCACTCGTGAGAGCTCATTGGCATTGATCTTAATAGAGCCGCGCCCATTTACATCCATGGTCAAGTACTCCGTCTTTTTGACGTTTAGCTTGAGTCCGAACAATGCCAAACGATCGTACGTCGTCTGTGCCTGCGCTCGAGTTCGGCTTTCTCCTCACATGCATCTCTTTCCAATGTGCCTCACAAACGAGAAAATGTCCCATGCGGAAGAATGGCAATCATGGAGGTGCGTAGATGAAATCCGAAACTTCGTAAGTCGAAATTACGAAAAGGCTGTCATAAATCTTAAATCAAACCCTTAATTGTAAAAGTTACCTGATGTGTAGTGCAGTACATCTAAATTTTTGTGTTTTTTCTACTAACAGTAATCAAAGATGGCCCATTATTTATTTACTGTGATATTTTCAGCTCAAGCTGACAGTTTTCTTCCCAAACATTTTCATTTTTTTATTTTTTATTTTTTATTTCTCATTGTAATCACTTTTGAGTGGAAAGTGTTATGTGCGACATTTTTAGGACTTTTCCAGTTTGATCGCAATTGCTGATTATTGCGCACTATACGGTGCAAATAAATAAATAAATATACGTCCACTTTTTTTGGAAGGTGACTAGTCAGGTTTAGAAATGCAATCTGAGTTGAAAAGGATGCAGTTTAAATTTATCTTTCAAAGTTTTTTTAATTGTAAGGATTTCCAAGCAGGCGCTTCTTTAACCTGGAAATCAAAAATGCTCACCTCTTTACTTTCAAAGAGCTCGGTGAGCGTAAACGACATTTGTTGCCATGTTTCGATCAAAAATGTGTTAGAAATGGAGCGGACAAGGGTCTCACGATAAATCGCAAAATGCAAAGACGGCAGCATAGGTGGGGATCGAACTCACGACAACACTCCTGTGAAGTGAGAACACTGTCCACTACGCCAACCGACAACATTCGGCGTGAGGCAGCAGGGTGTGATGAACTTCGCGCTCATGTTTCCACGCGCCTTTTTTCGACCACAGAAGAGCGTTCCGAAAAAATTAAATGATTTTTTGGATTAACTCTGGTTATCGTTTGGTTCTCTCACCGCATTTGTAATTGGAGGCTCTCCTTATAAGATCCATTTGCGCAAGAAACACAGTTTTCTAACTGACGATGTAGCTTAAACTTTCTGTTAGCTGAGGTATTTCAATTTGAATGTGGCGGCTCAAATTCGGCTTCATTCATCATCTTAATTGAGACAAATGAGCGCTGTACCTTTCAACATTTTTATGACCTGATGCCATGTTGAAGTAAGACCTAGCGAAGCTGTGCACCGAGAAAGCTCTTGGTTCGGCGGCTTCACCTACTTTCGAACCTAGCGAATCCAGATAAGATAACGTTTGGTGTGCTCTCTAAAGGCACATAGTCTTATCCTAAAGGTGGAGATTCAGTTCAGTTCAATTCAATTCATTCCATTTATGCGTCCTTCGATGCGCTTATAGTCACAATATATGAAGGGTAACAACGTAATTAAACTCGATAAAACATAGGAAACGTGAATAAAACTGGAGGTAAGGAGGAGGAACAAACAAACTGACATATAAATAGGACGGTAACCATATCAAAAGTTTGTCGGAAATACCAAACCTTATAAGCTTTTGAAGTAGCAGCCTGTGACGTGCTCTATTAAACGCTTTAGAGAGATTAAATAGATAATATTAACCGACTTTCCATCATTCAGTGCTATGTGCCAGTCATATAAGGAGTTACAAATCAGTGCTTCAGTAGAAGCTTCCGACGTGAAGCTGCTCTTTTGGATTTATATGATGCTTTATAAACCAGTCACTCAACTTATCCCGCACTATTTTTTTTTCCAAAAGTTTTCCAGAAGTAGGGCATATGCTGATGGGTCTGAAGTCAGAAAGTAGATGTGCATCACTCTTTTTGGGAATAGGTGTAACTATGTAGTCTTTCCAAATCTCCGGAGCTTTGCCTACAGCTAAGGAGATGTTGAAAATCATACCTAATGGACATTGCAAAGTGTTTGCACATTTCTGAAAAACCATTTGAGGACTGCCATCATATGTAGCTGACAAGCGCTTCCTCTTTTTGGGGAGGAACTAATTAGTTATTTCTGTTTTCGTCCCGAAGTGCTGGTAAACCTAATGGTCTAATCTTGTTCCTTATCAAACTGAAAAGCCTACTTGTGTTCCAGTTCATTGTAACCTTCTTCAGTTTACATTCCAGGAATCTCATCAAATGATGAAAAAGTTTGGAGCACACTTTTTTGAACTCAAACCGTGACAGCGTGTTTATTGAAAAAAGCTTGAAGAGTTGATCTCTGTAAGAGCCTAGGAAATCCTCCGACAAATGTGCAATCGATACGCAAGGCATGGCTCAAGCTTAACGGAGATCCCATTATATGACTACAGGAGGCGGAGCACGATCGGAGGACGAGCAAGGAGCTACAAGGGGATTTCGAGCCCGAGGACGCCTGGCGGCTGGTTGACCTGTCTCCCTGCCAGCCTCGCCCGCACCCTTCCACTGGACTTCTCCTTCCCTCATGATTTCATGTGCCTTATGTGAACTGCTCTGCCATAAACATATATCCCACTCGTGTCGCCACTACCACGACTGGTACCTACAACTTTTCTTTGGGGACAGAGATTCTTAACATGCATTGAGTAATTCGACTTTTTCATGTGTTTGAATTTAACAGGCACGTAGTTGTACAAGCCAACCCTGAAAATCTCACAAAATCTCTTGTAATCGTCATTCGCAGAACTGTAAGCTTGAGATACACTCCACAGTCAACATAATTAAAATAGGCTGATAACGATGGGTAGTCGCCCGAAGTTATAGTTAATAGTATAGTTAATAATTAATATGGATAGTTAATATAATTTGGTAGGGCATCATGGATGAACAAAACAAAACAAACAAACTGCTCTGATATAAACTCATATCATCCAAGCGGTACATAAACACGAAGGATGAGGGTTGCTCGATTTCTTCCTCTCCCGGACAACTTCAATAAAGCTAGGAAGAGGCGTATGTTATCCAGCACACAAATTGGCGACCACAGACACTGAAGAAGAACCGGCAATCGTTTGCTCCGTATCAAGACAGGCATCCGTACGTTTGTTACAATTTCATTACAGGATCCATGCAGTAAGGAGAGCTCCAGCTACCATTCCAAACCCCTCCAGCTTTGACACTCAACTACAGAGTTCTGTCACGCCGACACCCCTCCAACCTACCCTGACGGCACTACCAAATCAAATGTACAACTTCGTCGACGCCTCGCTGCTGAGTAATATCGACCTGCCAAGCTAAAATCGACACTCAGAGGACGAGCCCACCAATCAATTCACGGTGTTCCAATTACTTCAGAAAACTACCAAATCGCAGTGGATATTCTCAAGACACATTTCGACGACATAGTGACAACACGTCATCTTTTTTACACGAAACTTGCGAACCTACCGTCATGCGATCAAGCCGGAAAGCAGCTCCTACCACTATATAACCAGATGTTTGCTTTGATTCGTCAATTTAGCTCCTATGAAGACGACAGCAAAGAATACGGTTTAGGAGCCATCCTGCTTAACAAACTACCACGTCACATTCGAAGTCAGATAAAAAAAAACATATAAAAACAGGGAACCGATTCAACCTCACACCATCTGCCCTCATTCAACTGCTGACTGACATAGTGAGAAAGGAGACAACGCTTCATGAAATGGAATTCCGCAAAGAAATCTGCGATGAAAGGCAAACCTTCCTCTCATCCTCCAACTCAAATACTTTTCCCCGAGAACACTGGTCCGCACAAAACAATCGTTCAACAAGATCGACCAACTGCCCCTTCTGCAGTCAAGATGGACACACATCATTCTCCCGTCCACCAACACCCACCTTCAGAATAGAAGTCGTCAAGAAAACTCGTATATGCTACAACTGTTTTTTCCGACACCCACGCAACTTGGCAATGTTCTTCAAAGAAGATGTGTTCCATCTGCTCCAAACGCCATCACACATCGCTGTGCCTCAAGCAGCGAGACCTCCCAAGAAACCCAGCACTCCAAATCCCAAGAACATTGGAAGCGTTCACTACTCTCAACCCCATCGATAAATTCCCCCATCAGAAAAACCCTTCCTTATGTGCTGAGGTAAAACTTTTCAATCCCACCGATCGTATCAAGGAAATTCGAACAACCGCTCTTCTCGATACCGGCGCATCACAAACGTACATTACAAATGAACTCGCAGAGCAACTTCACTTATCAGCTATCAACCACCAGGAGATCAATATGCACATATTCGTTAACAAAGATCCCATATCAGTTCCAGCCACCGAGCAAGCCATCGGTATATACTGTGTAGATGGCTCTAACAAATTCTCCACGTCAAAGCGATACCCTACCTCACTAACCAAGTAACATACGCCTCTGTCGCGAAGAAGCAGGACCGAGAAAAGAACATCACAACGAAGCACGTCACGCCCAGGTTCTTAATCGGCATAGATTACTTCAGGGACTAGTATACAGTGACGATTTCAACATTTCACTGCTGTCAAACGGATATGGCCTCCTGAACACGCGGATCGGCCAAATCGTAGCAGATAAATCCTTTCGCCAAGACCAAGAAAACAGGGTTGTTTTCTATGAAACCAGCACGGCTGCAAATCCAAGCAATCACCCACAACTTGTGGACCTCGTCGGGAGATTTTGGTCGAATGAATCCATCGGCATAGTGGACAACCCTAACGAACACAGCGATGAAAGGTGCCTAGCGGAATTCACCAGCTCAATCACCTACGATGAAAGGGAGCAACGATACTCCTCCATGAAATTCCCTTTTAAGACAACTCCTTCGAAACAACCATCTAATCGAGATCTTGCCTTCTCTAGATCAGTTTCGAATGTAAGGATGCTGCAAAGAAATCCCACAAATTTGGAGAAGCATCACGAAATTTTCGAAGATCAACAGAAAAAGGGAATATAGAACCAGTCAAGAACGAAATGAATCTCCATCTTGAGTACATTATCTTGCCCATCGTGGTGTCATCTCGGAGTCGAACAAACACAACAGCCAGATACGCCTTTGATGGCTCAGCGAAGAAAAAAGGTCTTCCAAGCTTTAACAATCTACTTCATAAAGGACCAAACCTTCTTCCCGACCTACATATTATCCGAACCATGCCGATTCTCATCTCGTTATCCTTTTTCGCCTTGCCCAACTCGAGATTCGAGCCAGTCCCGTTCTGTGCAATCAACTCGGAATGTTCCCATGTCAACAGACAAATCTGTATCATGTGCGTACAAGGATAACCAATTCAGCGTTACCGGAAGAAACCATCAACCCTATTTTTCTATCTCGCGAAAGCTTCACCACTGCTTTCTTCGTACAACATATTCACCAGTAAAACCATTAGTATGGAACAGAACAGACTTTAGTTGAGCTCCGTAAGTCCGTATGGATTCCCAAAAGAAGGACTACGGTGGAGCGTATTATCAACAAGTTATGCTTCCTTTGTAAGAGGCTAAAAACACGACTATTCAAGCTCCCAGACTTCCCGGGAAAATACCGCTATGGACATCAAAACGTTCCTTCAAAGTCTTCGTCGTTTCACCTCTACCAATGGATGTCCTAAGCTGATCATAAGTGACGGCGCTCCAACATTCAAAGCCTTTTCGAACACCCAAATGGAAGAAAATCCTCCATCTGAAGGCCAGTTTAAGAATGAAAATCGTGAAAAGGAGAATAAAAACAACCACCACATGATCACGCGTGCAAAGGTCAAGCGGCAACGTCATCAAGAACAATCGTCAGACTCCGCGATGATTACCATCAAGAAGACCAAGACGATCTAACATTAAATCATATTGCGTGTTGATTGTAATAAGTTTGTGGTTCTCCCGTTTGTTGTACAATTGAAATCGAGACTTTCTCATCCTCTTGCCGTGGGAGCATCATGGATGATGAGCAAATCAAAGCAACTGCTCTGATATAAACTCTTGTATCATACAAAGCAGTATATAAACACGAAGGATGAGGGTGTCTCAATTTTTTTCTCTCCCGGACCACTTCAATAAAGCTAAGAAGAGGCGTCTGTTATCCAGCACAAGATGTACTTTTGGATTTCATGTAGAAAGGATTTGACTTCAAAAGTTAGCGTATTGTGGTCAGGTACTCCAAACGATGGATACACTTCGCAGGTCGCATGCAGAGGCTGTGTTGTCACGGAAATAAAGCGCTACAACTACCTGATGATACAACATGTGAAAATGAAGTTTGTGCCTTGTGCAAAATTTCGAGCTCCGGTTATTCTTTTGCGAAACATTAGCGAAACAGGAATGAAACTAACAACTTAAATGCGATAGAGAGCGTGGCGGTCCAATGAAACTGCGGGGGTAAGACAAGCTTTACCTACGTTTTACGCGGATTGTTGGGCCTACCCATACGGTAGTCCTGAACTGGTCTGCATTCGACCCTTAGATCATCAAGTATTTGGCTCACATCACCTATCGATTCCTGTTGTTTAGCAGAGGGAGGCATATCAGGAGCTGATTCAGGTAACGCGGATAACACCAGAATTCGACCACGTTTCGTGCGTTCACTGCTTCAGCTAACTCCTGGGACAGTTTTGTCATCAAACCCTCAATAAGTCGGACTACGACTGGATCCTTGTTTCGTTCAATCATAACATTAATTATGCCACAACGGACAATTTAGCAATGTCGTCCTGCGAAAGGATTTTAGATCTGCACTAGTTGATTCACTTTTCCTAGTGTTTGACATATTGACCAAACCATCGGTTGAGACGTGGCATATTGACCAAGCAATCGATTGAGACTGGTGAACCGAACGGCAAAATCAAAGACGGTTTCAGGGACTAGAAAACCGTCTTAGGTAGTAAAACGAAATAAGAGTCTAATCAAAAAGAAAAGCTATAGCAACTAAAACAGAAGTAAGTTAAGAACAAGAAGGTTAGGTAACTCTTACAATAATAAAAAAGACAGCCGATGTTGATGCAGAGAGCAAGGAAAGCAGTCTTCCACCAAAGGACTTTTCAAAGACGTAGACTTAGATTTGAACATTCAAAAGCTGTTTCTTAACTGGGACAATAGCCTTTTCTTCTACGTCTCAACGTGCCATTAGCTTTTCAAAAAAATCTAGTTGTGTTTGCATGTGTGAACGCAAATGGGTTTTAAAACTTCGTAGATCGCATATATGGAGGCTGCGTCGTCACGGAAATAAAGTAATACAATCACCTAAGGGGATACAACGTGTGAAAGTGAAATTGTACCTTGCAAAATTTCGAGCTATTACACAGTAAAACCGAGCCCTCCCTGTAGTGATCTTATATGTTAAATAGTAGGTTAACCTTTTTTTATATAGTCTTTTGGCAACGGATATGCACACTTGAAGCTCTGATTATATACGAAATCGTTTTAGAGAGCTTGCATTAATGAAACTTTAAAATATTATTCGATGGAATTTTCTTCTATACGTCATTTTTTCAGATGGGGAATTTTTTATTTGTAACGCGTAGAGCCTTTTTTATTTCATCGTGCACGGATGCGTGAAGGGTAAATACACCGTTTTCAACACCGATTAATTACCAAAAAAGTTGAATCAGGAACGACAACAAAACCAGTAGATGAAAAAAAAAACAATTTAATGGTCGATGAAGGTGGGGCGTGGAAGAAGAGGTGGCAGGGAAGGAGTCCTAGCCAAAACGTTAGTCGGATCTATCCTAGTCCGGGAGGCCACATAAGTAAAAAGTATTATATGTAACAAATCCACTTGAGACTTACCGAGCAGCCTCTACGGAACAACATGGGGCCTAAACAAGAAAAGTCACGAAGAAAAAAACGAAAAAATTAAATTTTTTGCGGTTGTAAGCAGGCAAAGTTGTGTGCCCTCCTCACCATTTAAGATCCTAGCTATAACATGTCAGCCGTCGGTCAGCAAGCGGCATGCCTCTATTCCGTCGCTGTTTGCCCGCCGAGACAGTTGTAAACCGCGGCGATTTTTTTGTTCGTTCGTTTTTGATTTCTTTTAGGTCCCAACTCTTTCTATAGGAACCGCTCGGTTAGTCTCAATCCATTTTGTTACCTATTTTTTTTAGTTATGTGCCCCCCGGACTAGGATAGATCCCGTTAGTCTACCTAGTCTAGCCGTACTGGTTCCTTGCAGTCGGTCCTTATATCCTTGAATTCCCGTCCAGATCACACCTCTTGACCGACGGCTGATCTAGTCTCTTGCTTGTACTGTTCTCTACATATCGGCCCTTCCCTCTCCATCCGATGTCCTTATCATCAGAAACTCAAGTTTCTTTATAGCTGGCAACGATACGACATCAATCATCTGTTTTCATATAGTCGTATAAATGCAATATTTTTGCACACGCTACAGTGTTATCAGTACCATAAAATGAGATGGCTGCTTCTAGCGAACACTCGTCACAAAATGCACGGCTGTTTTATTTTTAAGTTTGACGCCTCCAAAAACTGTCCGCTTTTCCGCGCTTTCAAATTGTTCCCGTCAATTCCGTATTGCCAATTTCGGCGTAATCAATATCCGGCTGGACAACGACAGCTGTATTCACGAGGACCTGTTTTAATTTTACAAACGCCTCGTCTTGTTCTTCTTACCCCTTCCATGGAAACCTTATATTAGCGAGATGGAACAATTGTTCTATAGCAACCTCAGAGAGCTATGAACCTCCTCAGTTCTGCCAGATTTGTTGATTTGGGATACTGCTGCATCTTGTTTACTTTAACGAGATCATCATTTACCCTCGCCACGAAACGCTTTTATTTTTTTTTTCCATAAAAACACATTCCTGAGCGTTTAGTTTTAAATTCGCCACTTCAAGAGTGTAAGGATTCATCTAACACTTCGGAATGGCGCTGCTCGGAGGTCTGTGGCAATCACAATGTCATCTTTACATGAGCACCTCTTGGTGTTTCCTTTCTCACAACACTCTTCCATCAAACGTTGGAACACTGCGGAAGGCTTACTTGATCCATACTGCAACACCGAAAGCTCAAATAGGCGTTCAGATGTATAAACGCGCTTTTGGGCCGATCAATCTGCGAGAGGCAATCATCAATGCCAACACATAACTTTATGTAGGAAAACATAGGCCTAGCGAGAGAACACAACCGCACTGTGTAGAGGTTTAGTATTTATAATACATATGAAAACAAAAACAACTATAAATGCAATAGTCGGAAAAGCGGCTTTCACACTGCCGTTGCTGCTGTTGCGCAACCGATGCCGCAATGATGAAGCATACCGCAGAGACGCAGAGGAGCAACAACAGCAACGAGGGGGGCTTTCACACCGCTGTTGCCGCAACCCCGCATCAGCAACACCGGCATCAGTTGCGCTACGGTTGCGCGGGCTCAGCAACATAGAATGATCTCCATCATTTCTTGTTGCCGATGCTCGTCAAAGAAGGCATATCACAGGTCTTATCTCATTATCTTATCTCACGCGTTGCGGCTGCAGCATGCATCGAACTCCATCCCTTTTTCGTTGCTCGTTGCTGCTGTTGCAGCAACGGCAGTGTGAAAGCCGCTAAAGGGAAGGAAGATAAGAAAGATGTGCCGACTTCCAATACCGACAACAACGAGCTTGCCAGGGCTATCAATCTGATAATGAATGACTGCTCATTTCCTCCTCACTTGAAAGCTACTATGGGTTGTGTTCTTGATATGAAAGAAGAGCTCCATACCGTTATTAAGAAGAATAAGGAGCTACTAGAGGAAAACGAAAGTGTACTTTTAAAGAACCGTGAACTAGAAGCTGAAGTTCAACATCTAAAGTCTCAGATCGAGTTGCTCAAACAATCTTCTTCTCAGAAACGTCTGTCACAGAAGGGCACTCAGAGTAATAATGTGATCTGTTAGTGTATTGTTCTTGTTCTAGCCGTTAACTAAGATTGTTATGATCTTCTTTATTCGGCTTACGTTTCGGTGAGTTTCGCCTTCTTCAGAGCCTGGAATAGCCGATAACATCTGCAAGAATACCAGCCCAAACATCATTTCATACTACAGGGTACTACTCTTGACGAAAACAGGAACGTGATCCGACACCACAGTTTCCAGCGACTAACCGCAGAGGTGGATGCAGAAGCGGACCGCCAGCACCCGTAGATGGACGTAGACGTGGGTGAATGAGCTTTGGCCCCAAGACAAGCCGACTTAATCATCCTGTGAATAAGAGAGATCTCTATCAACGCGCCAGCATGGCATCGAACCCTGTGTTCCCCCCAAGGAGTCTGGACCTTACCTTTTCTAAGGCCATCCAGATGCTCTTTTATTCTGACACAGAGGGGTCTTCCTGTCTCCCCTATGTAATTCTCCCCACATTCATTACATGACATCTGATAGACCACACCCGATGTCATACAGTCACCTTCTTTCCCGTTAGGGCACACAACGCAGGATGGTGTGAGACACATCCTATCGTAGATTCAATTTCGAACCAGTTGCATTTTTAAGGTGCTAGGAGGGATGTCAATAACCCTCACCATATCGTGGAGATCAGCGTTACGAACACATCTGCGTATCTCCGCACTTAATTTGTATGAGATGAAAGGCACGCAAAAGGGTATTTTCGTACGTTCTTCCTCTTGACGAACAGCGTGGCTGGCTTGCAGCCTGCAGCCTGCGTGCCGTACGCCAGTGCTCCCCTGGATATCCATTACTTTTCGCAATATTAAGAGCCATATTCATCGAGAACAGTTTCTGTTCACAATCAGACGAGACTGATGTGGCGGTTCGAAACATATTTTTAATGATGCTCTTCTTTGTACTAGAAAGGTGAGCAGATTGGCAGTGAATGAGGATGTTTTTGTTACTTGG
>CANDYH010000681.1:0-20515 GCA_947396885.1 Heligmosomoides polygyrus polygyrus | reverse complement strand
CACCTATGCTTAATAATTATGTTTCTTCGAAGATTTATTGGAGAATGGAACGGACCGCTGTCGAAACAGCCCGGCAAATGAACCTATGTGGACGCCGAGTGGTGTTGGAGAAAGAACCATGCAATTGTGGTTCGAGAAATTTCGTTCTGGAGATTTCAACCTTGAAGATACACCTCGAAGCGGCGAACCTACAGCAATCCAGAGCGACGATTTGAAGGCCTTTGTGGAAGCCAATTCATCGCAAGTAGTCCGTGAGGTGAGGACGGTGTAGGAGTCAGTAAAACTGCTGTTACAAAGGGTCTGCAACGCCTCGGAAAGGTGATGAAGCTCGAAATGTGAGTGCCCCACGATTTCAGTGATCGCCAAAATTGTCGCTTTTCGCAATCTGTTCTTCTTTGCTTCTCAGGATCGAAACGACCCGTTATTGAATCGAGTCGTCACATGTGATGAAAGGTGGATTCTGCACGATAACCGATGATGACCAAGACAGTGTATGTATTGATGTCAATGAACCCCTCCCCCTCAGGTATTTCCCAAGGCCGGAATCCCATCAGAAAAAGATGCTGGTAACGGTGTGGTGGTCGGCGGCTGACGAGATTTTAAACATTTAAACATTCAAACATTTATTGTGCCAATTGCAGTTGACAGCATAGATGGGTGACGAAGTTAGGTATAGTTCTTAGCTTGATGACGAAGTTAGGCATAGTTCTTTGCTTGACGTAGTTCTTAGCTTGATGTAGTTCTTGGCTTGGATAAGAGATAATCATAGTTGTTGAGGAGATATGACGCATAGATCTTGGTTTGTGATAAGAGATCCATATAATATAACCATAGTTGATAATAAGATATGGCGAATAGTTCTTCACTTGTGATAAGAGATACAATAATATATATATATATATATTTATATTTATATAGAAGTATGTCGATCTTCATCCATTTGAACATGGAGATATATCAGAAGCTGTGAAGAAACCTCAATGATATGATTACAGTAATTAGCGCTTCAACTTTCTCAAAACAGACCGAACCATCACTGTCCATCACTGTGGAGTCCTGCTGTGACAAAGTCGAGGACGTGTAAAGAAAATTGTGTGAGCTGCAGCTGTACTGGACTGGTCAGCTGCACTGGTCAACGGTAGAGGTCTCATTCTTCTGCACGACAACGCCCGTCCACACGTTTCTCTAATCACAATGCGAAAATTAAGCGAACTATGAGCTGAAGTTCTGCTGAACGCCATACTTACCAGACAATGCGACAACAGACTACCCATTTCTAAGCAGTTTCAGAACTTCCTCACTGGTAGAATCTTCGCAGTTGAGGACCACGCAAAAACAGCCTTTCTAGAAATTGCCACATCTCGACAACCCAAATTTTTTTTCGCTGATGCAGTTAGCCGACTGACATCGCGTTGGAATGAGGGTGCTGATTAGAATGGTGCTTATTTCGTCTGAATCCGGTGAGTGTGAAGAAGGTTATAATCGTTTGAAGTGGAACAGTCAAAAAGGACCTTCCGGCCACCCTAATACACAAGGGAAGAGGAGCAGATCCAAACAAGCAGTTTCGTCATCGACGTTCCGGGCGCCATACCGTATTTGCCTACCGTAACTCGTGTGACCGACCACCACCATTCTTGTGCCAAGTAGTGTGGGCAAATATTCGAAACGACGTCGTATTTCTGGCAAAATGGCCGTTCGCCTCGGTAACCGAGAAGGTCATGATACGTAATTGACGAACAACCTTGAGTCTCGTCGACGACAGGGGTTTCGAAGCGATGAGCTGACCAGCCAACACGTCACTGGTGACGGGAACGGCCATAAACATGTGCCAGTAATTATGTCCTTGTCTTCTCGCTGACGCAGTGATGGACTGCACCCGAAGGTATGCCCGTTCAGGTGGTCAATTGATGATGTGACTGTTTAACTGAAAACAACATGCCGGTTCGGAATCTGTACCGATTAAGTGAAGAGTTCTGGTCACATCTTAACCGGCATCAATTCATCTTTCAGTTGATCTTTAAAATGTTTGATCATTAAGGCATATAAGGAACAATCGTATAAATTGGCTGCGACATCGAGCCCAAGGTGGCTGTGACTAAGAGCAAAGTGGAAATGAATGTTTTTACTCCACGTAAAATCCTACGTCTTTGACATCTCAACAGAAATCTCAACGATCTAACAAAATGATCGCTTTACATTAAAAATAAGGATGAAGAGTGTCCCCTTTGCGGGGTGCACCGCGCATTCTACCTCTACGAGATGTCGCGCAGGCAATTTGAAATGCGTAGTTGGTCTATTCAATGAATTTCGATGGCTAGTCGATGCCAAGGAATCCTCTCCAATGCGGCCGGGACCAATTCACCGAACCCGCAGCGATGGAAAGCTTGGTCAGCCAGGTGCCTCGGATCAACCTGGAAGCTCGACTAGTGGTACGAGAGAGAGAGCTCTGTATCGCACTAGCCCTGTATAACTCACGAACTGTTTTTTAGAAGACCACACGATTATGTCACATGTTTGTTACTCGATTCGAACTGAAGAAGCAAATCGAAATTTGTAGTCATTATGGACACGATTTGCAAGCCTCAGTACTAGAAACAGTGTATTACCACGCTCGGCAAGAAGGCTATGCGCACTCTATCTACCACCTTAGCGTGCATCAGAAATATGCCTTCTGAAAGCCAGCTTGTGGCAGCAGTTGTGGCTCGTGTTACGAAACACAGATCGAAATGATACGTCTCATGTGATGGAAGGCTGTCGTGTGTCCACCAAATAGGACTGATGGTGAGAAAGGCTGGATGAAAATGTCGAAACGCTCCAGGGCAGGTCTTTTTCACGACGAAAACATTCCCGTTAGAACCTGCATGTCACAATTTCAATTTCAATTTTTTCCAACAATGATAAACACACCGTAGAGTCATCAACCAGACTGAAGGCTCATTGTTGAGAATGCTTGGAAGAAAAAATTTGCCCCTATGGATGCAGGCTGCCAAAAAACTGTGATTATCGCTAGAACAACACCTGTCGACGGAAAAACATCAAATCAGAAATTCCTTCATGCCCAACACCATAAAAGCGTACCTATCCTTTCAGGTTTCTATTTTTAAAACTTTAGCGCACTTTTTGAAGAGTACATCTGCATTTGTTTAAATTAATGGAATCTTTTTTCTGAAAAACCTAAGGCATTGATTTCCACCATAAAGCTGCCTCATTATATTGCGTGCAGATGTGAATTGGTAACGCGCCTCAATGTGTTCGAAGAAAATGGTCCTGTCGTATGGTTTTTTCTCGCTTACTTTTATTTTCTGTATTCAATTGGATTTCCCGTATCAATTCTCACTCTCCTTGCTTCGCTTTAGTGAGGAAGGCCGCCTGGCCTTTCTGGCACGCGGTACTGACACATGTTGAAGATATTGGTCTCCCGATCGAGCGCATCGATGATCAGATAGAGATAGGCGATGATGAATTTCATACAAATGATGAAGTTTCACACATGCAGATTTACAGAGATTTATACTGATGTTCAGAAGAATTCTCACGAATTCCAACTGAGGCATAAAAAGGGGGGGGGGCGGAGCTCCCGCTCCTCCTTTTCATGCTTCAGTTGGAAATCGAAAAAATGGTTGTTAGACTGCTGTTCATAGCGGCTAAAAATGGATCTACTGATGTTAGAAGGGCAGTGCGAATCTGGACCCTCACGGTTGTAGACAAACTATGCTCCTTTAAGATCAGGGAAGGGAACGCTTCCAGAAGGGTGGAGAAGTACGGATATCGTCAAATATTTATGAAGAGGTATCTGCTCAAGCTGAGTAATATGCAGATTTTGCTACTCCTTTTTTAGTACCGTTAGTCTGAGATAGAATTCGTTATGCTGCGAATATTGTGAAAAGGTGGGGCGAAAAAAGTAGCTCACGGCACACATAGGGCCGGGTAGCTTACTAGCAAAAAAAACTCAAACAATTGTTTTTAACTTTGCTTGAGCCTAAAGCGGCTGGTATAGAAGATACAGGTTCTTAAATGGATGTCTACTTACGATCAAAACTCTTACGCCAGGCGCGACTCGAACCCGCACCTTCTGCTTTCCAGCAGCGATGCTAGTGAGTTTTGATCGTAACTAGACATCCGTCTACTTTTTTACTTTCATCTTCAAACAGTTGTGTAATTTCGTAATTTCGGCATTGGGAAAACACTGATTGACTCAAGGGTGATCGCTGATCCGTTACCTTACCAGTGCTGTGGTCGTGCCTTGGACCTAACCGTCTCTACATATTTTCCGCCTCGCAATGTGACGGAGAAGCGTACCAAGGGATTTCAGTAAACCGCCTTTTACTCTGTTTTGTTCTTTTTGTCTCAAGAGCGGCGTGATCTTTGACGCGCGACAGATTAGACGCAGTTGGGCGGTATCTGCATCTGCTTTTCTGATATTATTCTTTAAACGACAAGAGAATCAACCAGACACCGATCAGAGTTGAAGAAACCTCAGATACCGGGTAAAATCGGTAGCCCACTTGAAACGCAGCACATGCGCAAGAAGCTGCAGAGCTCTGGCGAACTACACAAGTTTTGTTGTTTCGCTTTGTTTTGTAGTGGCCGAGAGCCGAGGATTTGAACTGCCGTCAAGTGATTACGGTTGTAACAGAGGCCGTCAAGGACGACACTGGAAAAACCGCACAGAAGAGAGCCTGAACCGCTTTGATCCGTTGATGATGTGCTTTTTTTCTGGCCTTCTACATGACATCGCTTGGTGTGGAACCCAAGACGACCACGGAAAAAGCGTTCGGCGACAAAGCGGCGAAATGATTTCGCAAAAAAGCTGCTCAGCGTAGATGCGGAGCCGTGATTAGTAACTCTGACAGGTTATTGGCCGACAGCGGCCGATTCGAATGAGAAACACCCTCTCTACCTCTGTTTGCACTCTTCCGCATCTTCTCCTGTTCACGGAGAAATGACGGCCTTTGCAAGAGGGACGGCGGTGCTCTGTCTGCGGTCACGCTGTCAATAACAATTGGGAGTTTTCGGTGCGATTGTGGCCTTTGAAGTGTTGGTTTCGAGGTCGATCGGACGAGATTTCGCGCACGGCCTCCTCTAAGATAACCACCACCCATCACCGAGGTACTGTAGTATGAAAGATGAAACCCAGAGATTGCCGGGAATATCGCGGTGGGCAGATGCGCGAGATTCTTTACATAGAATCGCCCGGAGAAGGGAGAGGGTACTGTAGATGTTCAATGAACAGTGTTTCGTAGGAAAGATCTCCATCAGCCCAGCGCTTCGGTCTATACGCAGAGTCAAATGTGAGAAGAAAAACTTGGACGCGAGTTTGTTAGTGGAATAGTTCGATGACATTAGAGCTCTGGAAAGACTGAATCTGATCATTGCTAACAACGCTGTGGAACTGTGAGTTCCATGGTGAACGTTCAGGCTCAAAATTTTCTTTGAGAGGGATAAGAACTGATTTTCACACCGAGAGTGTATTCACTATGCATACCGCTCAATTCTACGGAAAAAGTCCTTCGGGTTCGCTTTCGTGCCTCGCTTGTTTTCCCTACTTGCAATGTGAAGAAGTGAGATTTAATCCCTTTGAACTGATTGCGAGAATTGCTCTGCTTCTTATCCATTACTCACAGCTTTCCTTGAATGGTTTTTAGCAAAAACTGCGTTTCAAAATCTTCAAAACTTCACATTGTAGGGATGATTCTTCGGCACAGAATGAAATCAATGCTGTTTGAGAGTAGATGAGGCGGATGCTCAAGACTGTTTTCTAATTCTCGGTTTAATGGAAGCTAAGCGAGAGGCCATTTAAAACCGGTCTACAAGAGATAGCGCCCATAACGTTACTAAGGTTCAGGATTATAAGGGAGCGTCTCCAAACTGTTAGTAAGGGGAAGGAAAATGCATTAAAATGTGCTGATCTAGCAGTCAAAGGCACTGTTGATTATTCTTGTAGACATGCTGCGGCCTGCAAAATAGGATAAAGGGGACAAGCCAGAGGAAAAGCGGAAGAGTTAGAGGTTTCACCAAAGTAGGATGGTTAAGCAGAGGTTTTGTGCAGAATGTGTGACGTTAAATCCGATCCTACTAGCGCATTTTCATCGAAGCCTTTTCTTCATTTTCTTTTCAAGTTGTGAATTTGAACAAAACCGACTCCATGTTTCGAATTATCAAAAGCGCTCTGTTCGCCGACCCTGGAACGGTGTGCAGAAAGCATTGGGAAATTTCTGTGACTTCAAGCATCACAAAGTTACAGGAATGAAAACGAATATCGGGCAACCATGATAGGGACTCTCCTTTACATCGATTTCCTTTCAGGGATACGGCGACTTGCGAGGAGATCAATCCTGAAAGATGTGGTGGCAGAAGCGTTCTTGCTGGTCAGTATTCTCAGTCACGTTTATTAATCCATATCCACTGCTTTCTATATAGGCCTGAAGTCTATTAAAGGCGTAGTGTAGCCAAGACTATAAAGGAAACACGAGGTCATGCTCATCTTATCCAGTTCGCTCATTCATCAGACTAAGAGAGACTGAACATTACGAATTGAACCTGGTCTGCAACTAGCCCAACATTCATGACTAGGAAAGGGCTTCTTCCGGCGAATACTACCAGCTGCATCAATTATTATGTTAAGGATTGGTCAGTGAAATTCATAGCAAGCATCAATCTGCGGCGATTATGCTGGAGGGCGCTCACTCCGCCTAACCTGTTGAAGCGGCAGAAGTGATTTCTGCTCTGCCTGTGGGAAAAGCTGAGTATGTTGGAGAAACTGCATGCAGTTTCCTATCGAGCAGGAGATTTAGATTTTCGCTACAAAATAGTAACTAAGAAGAATGAAGAAGAAAGCCTTCAGAACTTACTGTATTGACACCAGCTGAATTTCTGACCGAGCTCCAGCGATTCAGCCTACTGATGTCAGGCTTTACATGCCTCTCCGTCCCCCCCCCCCCCCGTTGTGACGAGGCACAACAAGAATACTGAACGCCATATGCGTATCGTTCCCTGTCAGTAAAAGTGCAAAATTGTCTTGAAGATGTTCACCAGAGATGAAAAAGGATTATCTGCGACCGTAGGTGATAACCGCCTGGCTAAGAGAAGAGAACTTTGATTTGCTATTTTTCATAGTCAGGTAAGAGATAGCGCTCCTTTGTGCATTTTGTAGGATCAAAAAAGAGTGCTTCAATATTAGCTTCCAAGATTTGGTCAGGTAGTCACCACAGACCCCTCTGAGCAGCAACTGGTCTACACGAGAGATCAAGTTCAGGGAAATGACTATTTTTCGAAACAGGAGGAGCAAGGCTATCTTCTAGCACTACGTGACACGTTTCTGTTGCAATGAAGCACGACTCAGTCTGGGAAGTTCTCCGTCAAACAGCATCTTCTTCAATAATGCCTTGCTCGGAAACCATGCTTATTTTTCCGTGGAACTCGGCCTAGCGGAGAATTTTCCCTATTCAGCGTGTATTCAGTGTGTGCGGGACTTTGTCGCTAGTTTCAAAACCTCAGACGGGGCTGTTATGAGTTTGGAGGACGGTCGTCGTTAAGTATGATAGCGTCCATTTATTTTAATCGGTTTGTTCCGTAATCTAAAACACTTCAACACATGAGATTCATCATAAGGAGATTAGTTTACAAACCCTATATTATAGAAACAGTTGTAGCGCAAACGTTCTAGAATATTTCGTATAAGTAGCAATTTGCTTCTGAGGGCATATAAAAAAATACTACGATTGCCGAGAAGGCTAACCGCCTCCGTGACTCGAATAAGGCTTCGCGACTGACTATCGCTCAGTCTCTCCTTGTCGTTTTCGTAATAAGGGCTTTGTCGAGAACGTCGTCATTGGAGATGTATCCTGGGTCCTCCTCGTTAACCATACTCGGAAGGCCCAGTGGCCTCCTCAAGGAGGATCACAACCTCAAGGCGGACATAAACCAGAGGAAGGTAATGCTGTGCAGTTGATGGGATTCTCAAGGAATGCTCTATCATGAGCTCCTTGACAATGGCACGGCAGCAACAGCGAGCATCTACGCTACACGACTGCAGAAGCTGTAGAAAATGTCGTGCAAACGGCGAAGATGGATGAATGCTTACTTTCTTCAGGACAACGTGCTCGTCCCCCCCCCCCACGTTGCATGGTCGTCTCTCCAGAAGCTGTAGAGCTTAGATGGGAGGTTCTATCCCTCCCACTGTACTCGCCAGATCTTGCGCCGTCGGACAACCACCTTTTTCGGGCTTTCAAGCAACACTTAAGGGATAGGTACTTCGACGACCGGACCAAACTGGAATCCGAGGTGGAGCACTTATTCGAGTCACAGCTGACTTTTTTTCATTCTGGAAGGAAGGATTCGCGATCCTATTATCAGATGGCAGAGGGTTGTTGATGAAAACGGTAGTTACTTTGAAGACTGAAGTCGCTCACAGAAGAAGCAAAAAATTTTTGAAAAAAAAAAAAACGCTTTGGTGCAAGACTTTTTCACCAACCTAATAGAATGCATGGCGCATCTCAGAACTTCTGGTTCAGTAACGGCGACCTTCATCCTTTATACTTTTATCACTTGAACTCATTTAAAATTTGTGTGGATGGAGGACATGAGCAGTATAAATGAGCAGGAAGGACGAACCGTTAGTGTTTTTGCAAGGCTGTATTTTTGCAAGAATCCCGATGACACAAACTGCAACCACCCAGCTAGACGTTGGTGCACAATAGTTTCCCTTTCTTATGACTTTGTTGAGAAGACTAGATTGGGCTTATCCCATCTCTATTCTTTAATTGTTTGTTCTGATTCATTTGTAAACAAATCGAATAAGTCAACATTATTAAGTCCATTTACGGGAAAGACATACCCGACTTTCAAAAAGCAGTTCTTTGCTTCTCTTCTCAATTTTTTGTTTTGTCCCAAAAATGAATGCATAGTATATGCAGGCTGGCGGTAACAAAGCCAGTGACGTCTTTCAAGTTTCACTGCATAGCCTCGCCAGGCCATATAAAAAGAAAGTGCTTTGAAATTGTTGCTCCTTAGTCTCATTGTGGTCGCCCTCGTTTCATAAGGTTCTTTTCTTTTCTGTTTTTTTTGCAGTTGCTCACTCGCTGTATAAGTTTTCATGTCTGGGAAGAACAAAGTTTTTTTTTCTCGTAGGCATGTGCCGTTTAACAGTGAAAAAAACTTTAAAGGATAACGTATTTAGTAAGTCTTTGTCAACGCTGCAGGCTTTTGAAGCATCTTCGCACAATGTCTACACAGAAGTTGGTTGCTGTTCAGAAATCGTTTCTCACTATTTTACTTAGAATACAAGTGAAAATAAATAGAATCCTCTCCTCAGACACAGGCACAAACGGCACGGAAGTAGAAGTGTACACAAAAGGCATGTAATACCAGAATATGACAGATATACAAAGGTTGTCAGTGTGAAATACATGAGGGCTGCTAGCAAAAGGGAGGCACAAAGTTGGACTAGAGAGGGACGTGGCAGCGAGACGTCAAGGACGATACCGTAGCAAAAAGTGCTTAAATACGAGCGACTGATGTGCGACTTAGACTGTGCCGAGTAGATGGTTGCCGACGTCGTTGATGTCGGTGGAGCGGAAGTACTGGTGCCAAAGGTTCATGAATCTCCCGTAGTCGATTGAATTGAATTGAGCTCCAGCTGGACTCTGCAATAACGAATATGGACGAGGTGCACAAACGCGGAATGATAACATAAAATAAAAAGGAGAAAGGATGCTTCACTCCATCTCTTTGGAATGCGCCACGCATTCTTCCTCTACGGGGTGTCGTGGAGGCGATTCGAATGAGTATTCGGTCAATAGAATGACTAGCAGTGACCAGCCGATGAATAAGGCACTGCTTTCTCTTTCCCAGACAGGTGTGGTACCAATTCACCCTGGAGGGATGGATGAATTGGATGGTCACGGGAGAAATAGGACTCAGGATGGGATCGGGTGCTCTCGACGCCTACGACTGCGGCCCACGCGCCCAATGTGTATGCGAACATGCATAATTCAGGAAATGGCATTGAGGACAAGTAGTGGGAGGCAGCTACAAGGCGAAACTGAAAACTGAGAGCGAAGAGCAAAAAATCCAGATTTCAACTCTGCGATTCAGCGCTCCGTAAAGTCTTCCTTACAAAGGTTCCTGCGGATGTTCCTGCGCTATTTTTGCATTTCAACTGATTGGTTGAGGTTTGAAGGGTCCTGAGGTGTGGAGTTTCTTGCGACTTGTTTGTTACTGGCCGGTTTTCTAACCTAAGGCAATGAGAAAGCTATCCAACATAATGGTGTCTAACCGCTCAACACCAGTGATAGACTGGTACAGAGTGCATGATACAGCAGTACTGGTAACAATACGAACAGCGTATAAAAGCCACAGGCTCGGCCCAGTTTGATCCACTACATGGACCAACGACGTCGGAAAAAATTATCCTGCTCCGGTTTGCCAGGAGACTAGGAGGTGACGCCGCATAACAAGCTTTAAACCAGGCATAAGCTACCAGCTTTTCCACGTAGACGTGACACAGGATTCAGTACACCAGTGACATGACCTTGAACGTCTTTATAACAAATCCGTTCTTCTTCAACATCGACACTTAACTTCAGGATGTTGTTCTTTTTTTAGCTCAAAAGCAAAGTCATACACGTGGGATGAAACGGGAGTGAAATCTCCTCATAAGAGACTTCACATAGCTGAAAAAGCCCACCTCGGCTGGCTGAATCTGGCCGGCGGCACCCGAAGGTATAGTCCGCGTACTCAAGGACTTCCATCGGAGTATATGAACTTGAATCGTGGCCAAGATGAGGGAAAGAGTGTATCGGTGGTCAAGTTGCGGGATCCATAGACCTCCGCTCACATTTTAACCATCTCTGACGTCACATCCTGGTCTCTTTAGAAAATGCGAGCAGGATGGTTTTACCCGAGGTCATTGGCCCGTGTGGGGAAACAAACTGTGGGGAGCCTGTGGCTTTTATACGCTGTTCGTATTGTGACCAGTGCTGCTTCATGCACTTTGTGCCTGTGCATCACTGGTGTTGAACGTTTACACACGATTATGATGAATACTATAGCATTCAGGTGGAGAACGGCGCAAGAAAACCTCTGGAAATGGCACAGACGTTAGAATCCTTCAAATCTCAGCCAAACAGTTGAAATGCAAAAATGGAACGAGGTAGGAGAATCGAACCTCCTTCGCGAAACAACGTCACTACCTACTGCGCCACGAGCCGCTTGCCGGCAGTGGCATCGCGTGCGTACAAGAGATCCCAAACTCGTGAGGCGCCCATTCCATTGTGACTTCAGAGACCCCTACTCCTTAGGTTTAACGATTTGGCAAAATGGAAACACATTTTTATACTAAGTCAGGAATGGGGATTCTTCCCATGCGCCTCGCTCTCCGCTTTCAAATATACGCTTCAGATCCTTCCCTTGTCAGCGCTTAGCTTCAAATATCAAGATTTCGACAAATTTATTCCCACATCCTATTCTCGACTGTGAAAGAGAAGAAATTGTGTTAGGGCATTGGCTTATTGAATTTACAGAAACACGGTGTTGAACTGGACCACAAACTGACCACAGCGAACCTGTCGAAGCAAGTGATAGCGTCTTCTCGAGGGATGGAGAAGTACCCGAGCACCTCCACGTACTCTGACAAGTCGACCAACTCGTCACCTAAACAGTTCTTTCAACAAAGACTTAACCCTATGGAATAGTTTATTCCAAAATGACGTCAAATCTTGCCGTCCGATGGTGGAACGCCCATACCATGATGACTTTGAAAATTTTGAACAACGAAATGTGTATTTTTTTAGCGAAACAACATGTATACGAACAAAGAACAAAGCGTCGAGGATCAGTGTTTCTGATTTTCTACTTCTCCGCCTACACAGGTAGGACCCAGAGATACAAGGAACGAGAGCTGGCTCCTCTATGCCAGCAAGGCACGATTTCCTTTTTGATGGGAGCACAGTGACGACCCTAGCGCACACTGCTGAACGTCAGAAGTTGGCTGACGTCACACGCCTGAAGTGTCAACACCCACCCCCTAGGTCGGAAGGGATGTCCTACAACATGCTACTCAACATTCTACCATCAAAGAACAGAATGATCAGCTCGGGAAACTGAGGTAGTCCGTTTTTGGACTCGCCATCGCCGCTGTTTTGAGCCAAGGGAGTGGAAGAGCAGCTGGATCGCTGGTCATGCTTAAGACAATGGTGGAGGCTATGCATATAAAAAAATAAGGAAGGTAGGAATATCAAAAAGTAAAGAAAGGTGTGAAAATGTAAAACACAGTCACATAAGCAAGCTATAAAAAGGGTTAGTTTCGCCACTGTCTTCAAATGAATCTTTTTGCTATGCTCCTCCCGTAGATTTTCGTTGAAGAGAAGTGATACATTTTAAGATACCTTTAGAATCTATTTAAATGGAGAAAGATGAAAATAAAAGGAAGATCAAATCGGTTGGAGATTGGAAGTTGGCTGAGCTCATATTGTTATAAAACTAAAATCTCTTAAAAAAGACCGATCACGGTCAAGAGATTTTCCATTAACCAACAGGTTCGGCTTAAAAAAGAGCTAAACATTAATCAAAATCATTGAAATTTCTACAAATTTTGGAAGTTTTGCTAGGTGCAAAGAAAAGGCCAAAGCTCTTTGTTGACGAGGGCCGTGATAATCGAGGGTGAATGTATCATCCACTTTTTGTCCTCCACGAGTGACGACAATGGAGTGAGAAGTGCTAAGATGCTTGGTCCGGAAGACTGGAGGAATCGGAATTCTCAAAAACCGATTTAGAACTCTGAGGGCAGCATGAGGCAAACGTTGGGCCGCTAAATTAACCATCAAAATCGTCGTTAGGCACAAAGGTTTTAAGTATCTATATCTTCCTGCTTCTCTCTTGAAGGCGTACCAGAAGCGTCAAACAGGCGGAACATATAGTCGAGGTAGGCCTTCTGCCATGCTGGCTCTTTGCCTCCCGTGTGTGATTCTGCCCACATCCCGATCCAGTCCACGAGCGTGATCTGAAAGATCGGTCATCAGTAGACGAAAAAGTTGGATGCAGATAAATGAAGGCGCGGCCGGGGAGCAATGCAACATTGTTTCTCCAACTGCAGCTGTGGCTCTCGAAAACTAGGATATTTTTAGCCGTTTTTTTCGAACGAAATTCAGGGCAAGATTAACAGTGCACTGCACTGCAGAGTTTGAAAAATTACAGCTCAAGGAAGATGCGCTTTGCTCTCATTTATAAGATGCGAAGTGAAGTCTATATCACAGAGAAAGCGTCCAGAAGTGAAGGAAGATGTAGATTAACAAAAAAACTTCAGATCAGATGTGATATTTTTGCTTCTGTGCCATCGAGATTGGTAGGTGGAAAAGTTTATTCTAAGCCTGACGTTTCAACCGTTTCCTCGTCTTCAGTGGCCTAAAGATGGCTTGAAGTTTTTAGTAACCTACCCGACCAAACGCCTCCCCTCCCGCGCTACCATTTTTGAGCTAAAGTCAAGAACGGTGCGGAACTCAAGAAATATTGAAGATGAACACACACGACTCTCCATCACGGAGTGTAGTAGTCGCCACAACTTTTTATTAGCAGACCAGTAGCGAATGGGACTCACTAGAACCCCATTCCACTCCTGGGGCCAGACTACCGGCCGGTAACGGTATTTTGGTTGTCGTGTCTGTATCTCTGTATCTCTCCGTATGACATACTACGTAGTCCCGTATGGTGAATCCGCGTTAAGATGATACCAGCGGTATCGTTGATGAATCGGTCCCTGGTCATTGAGTTCGCAGAGCGGTGCAAACGGGAGTAGATCGTTATTGGTAGACAGACACTCATTTCTGCTGTTCATACCAGAATTTCTGGTAGAAATCCAAAGCGCTTCGTGCGCTTTGCGTGATGAAATCTCCACCTCGAACGCCGAAATCTTGCACTTGATGTCAAAGTCATTACCGTCGTGAACTTCAACTCCGTGCTTGCCGAGAGGTGTCAAAAGTGTGTTCCCACGTCGATTCCCAGCCAGGCGTTCTTTGACACGTATCCGCAGCGGTCTACTAGTTTTCCCAATCTTTGTGTTACCACACTCACCACACCGAATCTGATAAATTACTCCACTTTTTGAGCAGTTCTAGTGTGTGGGCAACAAACACAATTGCCTAATATGCACTGCCTGGAAGAAAGTCTATTTCTCACAAGTTGCCTTTTAATGTTATTTGAGGGAATATTAACTGGAATAATACCACCTTGAAACTGTGCATGAGAAATACAACGTTGAATTGCTTAGCTTATCAAAAAAAACTCTCAGAACTAGAACTAGAGAACTCAATCTTATGGCAAGTAAGTACTGGGTGTTTAGACCGACAGGTGCAAGGACAGGTGGGTTTAACATTTACTATTTGAAGGTCCATAGAAAGAGATACGCCATGATGTTTAACAACGTTTTTATCAGATCTGCAAGATGGTTCCAACTGTTCCCACTGGAGGTCTTTCAGGCTACGAACGGTCGTGCATTCAGGAGTAAACTGGATAAGCGTAATCTTCTCCATATGTTACTTCACTCTTGTTCCCAGTGATCTGAATTTATTTCAGATACAGCGCTATAGAATTGTCTTCATCGTCTTTGGCCTCAACTAATCCTGATTTCTTGCTAATTGTGGAGTCCTGAACCCTTGTCCTCCTTTTTATTCTTAAGCTGTTCAACGCTATTTCTTTCTTGGATTTCTCTGCATTGTTTCTTTTTGTTTTTTTTATAACATCGCATTTTGGAATTAGTTTTCAACGTTTTATTCCTTGACGATATCTGTTTTAATCGTTTTACTCCTTGATAGTATCAGTCAGTCTTTTCCATGCATTGATTTTTCATACAGTAAGTGGTGGCGCAGGCTAGGAACTCTATCCAACCCTGACTGTCTAAAGGGGTTACTATTACCGCAACCTGCATCCTGCTAGCATGCTTTACCCAACCTGTCGGTTCCACGTGGGAGGTTGGTATACCCCTGTTCCGAAGCTCCGACAGGTTCCGTTGATCAAGAAATGCGGCATCATATCTAACTGATGGGGTATTTGCAGGTTAGGATTGCAGGCTGGGTAGGTAACAATACTGAAGACAGTTCCTCCTTAAATTTCCTAGGCACACTATTATTTAAAAAAAAACCTGCGCCCAATGACTTAAGAACAATTCACGCATTTTATTGTTGCCTTTTCAGTATATTCACTGCTTCTTCCTATGTTTTTTTTTGCTGAGCACACCTTTGTTGAGTGTATGAAATAAATAAATAAAAGTCATTTTCCACTTGTCCTTGGGGTCTCTGGAGTATACCGAAAGTGCTTCGAAAATAATGCGCACGGATGATTGAATTACATGCCACACAATCTCCACTATGACCTTAAGATGTCATCCTTAAAGTTTGGCTAGGGTAAAAAAAAGCTTTAGTTTGTTGTTGCCGTTTGGAATGGGCACTTTTCAGATAAAATTGGACACCATTCCATACATGCTTGACGGTTTTAGAATCAAACCGATTATCTTCTAAATCAAAAAGAGAATTTTCCACGATAAAATAAGGGCTTTCAGAAAGGGTTAGAATATTTTTTTGTGCAAAGGAAATGTATTGTTACCCATTCGGAAAATCACCGTAAAGGAGACAGAAGCGGCTCTGAAGAAGATGAAGCCAGGCGAGGCGACAAAAAAGGCGGCGGCGAAAAACCGCAATGATGTAGTCGAGTTCATGGCGCGATCTCTTAATCTACCATTAGCATTTTCTAAGAAGCTCTGACCTTTTTGTACTTGCTGTAGTGGTTGCTATTCTGCACCCTTCGTGTTCGTCAGTTCAAAATACAACTTTTGCGTGAAAAATAAAAAATGCAGAAATTTCAAACTTGCGTTCATTTTTTGGAAGAGGTGAGTCAAAACATTTCAAAAAAGACACACCACATTTCCTCTAAGTAAAAAAATCGTTCTAACCATGTTGCCTATTCTCTATTTTAATGAGCAAAAAGCTCGTGGAGATTTGGAAGGCGACCGATTTGATTTTACAAGCGCCAAGTTTGCTTATAAGAGTGCCCACTTTGATTTCCAAAGTGTGAAATTGGACGTGGAAATGGTATACAACGCGGGAGCTCAGGGTCTACCTCATTTTGGACTGGTATAGCTGCTGTCTCATGTCCTTCGTCTGCTTTTTGCTGTGTCCGCTGGTGCTTCCGTGGATAACGGCCTGGCAGAGAATTTGGACTGCCTTCTATATGTTCGCCAAAATTTCGCACTGAACTTCGAAAGGTTGGGGCGGCAATTGCGAATTTGGTGGGATGACTCCTAATCGATTTGGTCCCCTTCAGGCTCAAAGAAGGATCTCGCCAGTGAATCCGTCCACCATATTGCGGCGTGTAGAAGAGAATTAGGTTCGGTGCGACAAACAGAAACATTTCCGGAAGACAGTATCATCTGTGGGACAGCTCAGAACCTTTGCTAGCAGATTCTTTCTTGAGGAATGAATTACTGTAAATGACAAATACGAGCTCTTTTTTTAACAATTCTCTACACATGCATTGCCCAGCTTGTACCTGTTGATGGCAGATTACGATTTACGGCATTTTCAATTTTGCTGCTCATTCACCGTATTTTATAGCGCAGCCTTTAGAGAGTAAGCTTACTAACCAAAAGTTTACCCATCCGCCAGCACACGTGCGAGCATGAGATTACTAGATCCAATCGTTGATGCTACTCGACAGGAATCACGCCTGTTGATCTTTTTCAGCGCAACTGTTGGCTTGATAGATAACTGGATTGTTATTATTACGGCGCCGAGAAAAACAATGAAAACTGCGGAGGATCACAGAGGAAGAAGCCTCGGCGTTTCTTTACAGGAGAGATCAATTTGAGTGTCAATGATCCGCCTGTGGAGGCGATCCACCCAACTAAAATACTATGGTTTGCAACAGTCAATGCTGACATGTTCGACGAAAACCTTGGAAACAGCTGCAGAATAGCATTCAGAAAACCACATCGGGGGAAGGCCAGTATCAAAAACAGAGTGTCCCAAAATTGACAGGAATTCAGAGAATGGAAGTGTAATTCTTTTAAGCACATATTTGTACATGACGTCTAAGCATGTCTTCGCTGAACTAAAAATATAATTTTCGGTTGTAGGATGCGAATCGGGTTCCTAAGGTGAACAGGAACTTACAAATCTTCCACAATGTCGGTTTTGAATAGTAAATCGGGGAAACAGCGTGAGCTTGTGCGAGAAAATAGGTTTAATTTCGCTAGGAAAAATTTCTTTAAAGAGGGGAGTACGGAATACATAAGTAGTTGAACGAAATGTCAAAAATCTCCCCACATTTCGAAGAAAATCCGGATTTCTGTCTCTAATGGTAAATGGAGAACAGGATCCTCAGCTACTTTTTTGAGCACCTACTAGCAGTCGATGTGATGGGAACTGCTGTCTACCGTCTTCAATACCTTATTCTTCCTGTGCTATGCTATGTATGCGAAATATGGTAGACGACGAGGACGGTAGAGGATCGCCGCGGAAGGTGCAAGCAATGCTCAGAATAAAAATGACCCGCGTATCTCTGCGTCAGGCACGGATTTCCAAATTGTGCATTGTACATACGCAAAACTGTCCAGCGCCCAAGTATTCGCTCTTCGTGTCGAAGAAGCAAAGCACTGAGCCACTGTACCTGTCAATGAGGCGTAATGAGGGACGTTGGCATACCGCCACAGGGAGCTGGGAATCTTTTAAAGGGTGCGACTATGGTGGGTCGGCTCAAAAATTGCAAGATTTGCTTACTCTTAATAGCATCGTCTGCGTCTGTAACTCGACTATGTAATTATAGGGCACCTGTCCACTGGCCAACTTTGCCTCAAGATCGAAGTGACGAAGAAACTAGAACTTGCCCAAGGCGTATTGCTGCTTAAGAGCGGTTCGCATAACGCGTGTAGGTAAGAAGATCTTGAGACTCAGCTCAATCTTCATATTGCATACGCTCTCCAGGTTAACTAATGGTAAGAAACTATCACAAGGTTTGCTATACCACGGAATCTTGATGAACAATCTCAGACGAGCATACCCCGTGGAGAAGCTTAGTCAATTAAAGCCCCATAACTCTCCTAACCTCGCATAGTAACTGTGGGCACCTTAGTCAATATCAGGTAATCTCCCATAGTTAGATTGCTCTTTGATTTTGTTCACTTCTTCTTTCAATCATTGAATCGAAACAACTCTTTCCTGCATAAGTGATAGCTTCATAGCTGCAGGTGTGAGAAAAGTGCAAAGCCTAGATTTTATGCAGTGATAAATTGCGAACACCCGATTCACGAAAATTAAAGCCTTCAGATTCTTCTGCCACTTTTGGTCTCGCATTTTGCCTCAGCTCCAGCGGTTTGTTGTTCCCCTTTTGTTGTATCTTCCACATCTCGTCCTCGCCTGACAGTTGTTGTTTCGCTCGGCGGATTACCCACTTCTTTCCGTCGCCATAAAGCTGTGCTTCAACACCAGTGCACTTTCCCACAGAGCCACTCCCACTAATCGTAAATCATGGGTCCCAGAGAACCGAGACGGCGCTTCAGAGCCACAGCGACGAACCTTGTCGTTCACGTCCTTCTTCATGGTCTCGGTCATCGAGTGCCACACGTCGGTCAGACTGTGTCGCGCCGCCGTGTGTTCCTCGCCGTCCTCTCCACGCACCGCTCCGATCGCATCAATCAGCGTCTGGAAGTCGCGCCATTCGATCACATTGTTCCCCGTCAGATCTGAAACGAACGAGAGTGATCGACAGCCATCGCCCCATTTTTTGGCCGCCAGCGCCAACTCGGCATGAAATCGCCTGCGGGCGCCGTTGAATTTGCGCCGCTCAACCTGCTTTGAATGCTCCTAGGGTTTTAGATTTCGTCGTGAAGAATTTACGAGCATGAACAAAGTGAAAACAAATGAGAACTCCTAGAAACTAGCGAAACATCAATATAGACTCCACGTGTGTCGTGATACAGATTTGTGCACCAGGTAAGTTGAAGTTGAAGTTCCGCTGCTCTTCGTGATCGTCATGGATGCAATTACACGCGATCTCCAAAGGGCAGCTCCTTGGACGCTGCTGTATGCCGATGACGTCATGCTTGCATGCGAAGACAAAGCAGAGCTCGAGCGACAGGCACAGGCGTGATGCGATCGCTTAGGACTTCGGACTCAAGCTAAATGTCAAAAAGACGGAATACCTGACGACGGATGTGAATGAGCATGGATCCAATAAGATCAATGGTACTGAGCTCCCACGAGTTACATCTTTCAAGTACCTCGGATCAACAGTCACGTCCGATGGCAGCCTAAAGTTGGAGGTGAACGCACGTGTGAGTGCAGCCTGGTCCAAATAGCGTTCGTTGACTGGGATGCTTTGCGACAAGACAATACCTGAGTACCTCAAGCCAAAGGTGTATAGAGCAGTCGTCCGCCCAGTAGCGACGTACGGTGCTGAGTGCTGGCCTGTGACGAAGGAAATCGAAAGCCGCCTCAGTGTAATGGAGACGAAAATGCTAAGGTGGACGGCTGGAGTAACGTGATTGGACCGCGTTCGCAATGAAACCATGCGACAAAGGTTCGGTGTCGCCTCGATAGCTGACAAGTTGCGCGAAGCACGTCTACGATGGTATGGCCACGTCCTTCGCGCTACCGACGACAGCGTGTGTAAGATTGGCCTGAATCTTGAAGTCCCTGGAAAACGGCCCAGAGGACGCCCGAAACAACGTTGGCTAGATACGTTGCATATGGACTTGAAGTTAGCTGGTGTCCATTCGGCCAAGCGTTTGATCGGGAGGAGTGGCGTCACCAGACCAGAAGAGCGGACCCCGCCACCAAGCGGGACAAACGCTATTGAAAATGATGATGATGATGATGATGATGATGATGATGATGATGTAAGTTGAAGTTGAAGTTCCCAGTTTTATTAAATCCTCTAATCTTTTCAACTTCTTCGGCTTCGACAAATAATTCGGGACGAAACGATAAGTGGAAATGCCCTTCAGAAGTGTTGTTTTAGATGATAGAGATTAGGCCGAAAGCCAGTAGCTCGTAAGGAGATCTCGAACAACACGAACTACAACAGCAACATTATGGATTATGTTATCGTTAGGGCACTGTAGTCAAATACTACATATCTTTAGCTATTATTATGATTATGATCAACAATGGGTGATGGTCAAGATAGGGAGGTCCACAGTGTGCCTGGAAGCTCTGTCCAAGTCAAACCAGGCTTAGATCTCCCCCAACGGTTATATGATATAACCACTCGCGTCAAATTTAACACTCTTATAAACGAACTTTATGCACTGAAATCAAGGCGAGCGTCTTACGAATCGAAAGAGTTTCTTTCAGGTTAAGTTACAAGTTCTCCAAGATGATTAAAACATTTTTTCTATAAGGAACTTTGGTATGACCTTCTTTAAAATTTTTTATTTCAGCCCTCTCAGCTATTTTAGCTTCCGGATAAGTGTAATAATTTTACGAAATGTTGTTTTTTTAAGAAAAAGTAATAAGTCAAGATTTGTCTC
>CANDYH010000680.1:0-26259 GCA_947396885.1 Heligmosomoides polygyrus polygyrus | reverse complement strand
CGCCCACGTCCTCGATATTGTCTAAAAATCAATTTTTTGAAATTGGTCAGGAATGACACCATTCGATAGAGCTTTTCGTTATGAACAAAACGGCGTTACCGTGAGTGTCGGAAACCCAAATACGTGGGCAGGAAACTTCAACCGCCGCCCTAAAACGGCAGATGAGGCTAAGGCAGTTTAGGCAGCTGAGAAGTTCTGAGCAAGTCACCGTAAAGTACCTTGAGCGCTCTGTTCGCATACGCGTTTTGAGGCCGTTAGCTCCCCGCGTCTTCTCGCGGTGGTCCACCGAAATCGGAAAAAAATGCGTCACGCAAGCCTCACCTGCATATTCGCGCCCCTGTAACTTTACCTAATCATAAGCTACACCGTTCTACTTTAGCTTACTACTACAACGTTTCACTGCCTACAAGACCCACGAGTTGCAGCCGAAACGACTCGGACCTTACAGAGTTATTGCGCTCCGAACACGGCCGCGCGTGCAATTTGCAAGCGGTCGCTCCCACTCGATTGATAGGTGCGATGACATATGCATTGTTCACGGCGCACTCCAGAGGCAAGCTGGACAGTCTTAGAATAATTCCTCTGTAAGACGGCTGGGAATTTCTGAAAAAAAAAACTCCACAAACGCTCGCTCTACAAGGCTTCGCGCCCATTCGATTGGTAGGTCCGATTCTATATGCATTGTTCACGGCGCACTCCAAATGCAATCTGGACAGTCTTAGAGCAATTTCTGATCAGGATGTCTGGAAGTTTCCGATAAAACTCCCCAAACGCTCGCTCTACAAGCTGTCGCGCCCACTCGATTGATTCTGTCGGGCCTATATGCATTGTTCAACTCTACTGAGATTTATATAGTAAAAGATAGAGCTTGAGCTGCTCAGTTCAAATATATGTTTATTTTCACAAGTATTTGATTTCTAAAGAAGTTATTCAAAAAAGCCGCTTTGGAACGCTCCAAAGCGGCCTATGTTGGCCGGCGCGGCTTTTCGGCCAATGACCAAAAGACATGTCCGGTACTGTAGGTACAGCGAAACAGGACACATTCTTCACATATTTTCGTACTTTGAGACTTTTCAGACTCCTTCAGCACATACCGCTCCAATTATAGCTCATTGGGTTCCATTGCGATGCCAGCAACATATCATAAAAACTGAAATCGGTCCCTTGAGAGTGAGCTGGAAGCTTCGTGATGGTTCGGGGAAACCACTTCTCTACATTTAGTTTACAAAGAAATATTCGTTCTTTTTTCCATCAAAACAAGAAACCAGTGCGGTTTGTCGTCATCACCTCTACTTGTGAAGAAACCATATCATAGAGCCCAGAATTTCCAGATTCAGATTGAGTGAACTTCTTTCTTCTTTATCCAATGAGGCTCCCTGACTGGATACTTTTGGAGAACTCAAACCATGGGCTTAGCTCTAAGAAATGAATTGAACTTAGCTTCTAACTAACTCCTCGGACTGATGAAAAATATGTGGACAGCGGTTTAGGCTGCATGGCATCGTCCATTTCGTCCACTGCGGGATCCGTCGTTCGCGGACTGGGTGCGGCTGCAGTTGTAAGCCGGCCAGCCATCGTTTTTTCTTCGCAGACTTCCATTTCCTTCAGGTAGCGGCTGATACCGTTGTGAGACCGCAATAGTTAAGCCGCGATTGTCCGTTTGGCCCCTGTTATACTCCCGCGGGAGCTTCCGCGGAACGTCCGCGGACCAATGGTGCACGGCGGAGGCGGGCGTGGCGGGCCGCGACGAGTGGCTTGGCGCGGGGTCCCGACGCGATTTCCGCCCATCCGCGGAAGCTCCCGCGGGAGTATAACAGGGCCTTAAGTAGAACGGCCGCGTTAAGAGCAACAACTTGGCTGGCTCATACGTTGAAAGCTAGACGCACCTGGCCATTTTATTAGCCAATGAAAATTCTGCTTTTCATTGCATTTTGGACCCATTTATACCTTAATTTGTGCAGGGCCTTGAGGGCGAAAAAATTCCAGGCGGACCAATAATTTTGCGCAGCTGCACTTCTCCTACATTTCGAGAAAAATTCATGGTATCTTGAAGTGATCAAGTTTCCTGCTTAGCGTTTTCTTGCAAAGGTTTTCGCAAGTGAATATCACAGTGGTAACATTATTGAGCGTTTGCAGAGGGTTTCTTGGCTGTTAATGGATAAATCAGGTGGTGGGACCATGATCTTGCATCGAGGTGTATTGCTTCAGGAGAGGTGGTTTACTTTCAGTACGTAAAACCTTGGAGACACTGGATGTCAGCACGGTAGCTTGTTACAGATAGTTTCTGCGGCCTTTGAAGCTCCAGAAAAGTCTGAGTAGAACCCCATGCTCCGCAGCCGACAGTCGGGGGGTCAAAACGGCTGAGGAACTACAGGGTGCGCCAAAATTATGGCGACAAGGTTTTCAATTCGCCGAGAGAGAAAATGCGGTACTTTCGAGAAACCAACGATGAAATAATGTTTATCAGTCTATTGTAAACTATACGCAACATTTAGATTCGAAGATATCTCCATCGGCATCGATATAGACTTTGAGACGCTTCGGGAGGCATCGACGGCGGCACGCTAGTAAGGCGCGTTGACCTCATCCCACGCCTTTCTTCAAAGGATCCACAGGGCGGTGAGGTTTCCCGCAGGCTTTAGCTTCCAGAGCTGGCCAGACCGTGTAATCCATCGGATTCAAATCCGGAGAGTTGGCTGGCCACTCGTGGAAGCTGATGAATAGCGGAAAGTTGCCTTTGCACCAGTCTTGCAGCATTCTTGCTCTGTGAGCTGGAACTCCTTCCTGTTTGAAGGTCCAGGAGGGTGCACGTGGGTCTTCTTGTAGGCCTTAAGTCCTAGTTTACGGAAGATTCTTCCCAACGACGTCTCCATGATGTCCATTTTCCCGACAACCGGCGGACCGAGCGCGCCGGCTTCCTGCGAATTCGTTCACGTACCTTCCTAATGTTGTCCGTACTTGTCACAGATACGTGTCTTCCCCGTCCGGATCTATCATCCTCGATTTTCAGGTCTTCTTAGCGTCTGATGGCCCTATTCATAATACTTTGATGAACTCCAAGACGGTGGTGAATGTAGCGTGCCGAGAAGCCTTGACGGTAAAGCTCAATGATTTAAGAACGGTGGCACGAACGTTTCACTATCTTGAAAAACGACTTATTGTTATGCTTGACTGAGGTGAGCATAAACTAATTGACTCAATAAGAACAATAAGAGCGCGAAAAAAAAGCAGACGCTCCGAATAAAAGGTCAAATTGTTTGCGCATGTGCTGTCGTCATAATTTTGGCGCACCCTGTAGAACCGCAGCTGAGCATGAGGAAACGATCAGCATGGGAGCATTCAGAAGCGTCAAAGAAGCCGTGAAGAAGACTGAGAGCGTTAGGCCGCGCGCAAGTTTTACACTTCCCAGTTCTTCAACGTATACCACAGAGATCTGGGCTCTATGAATGCAGGATGAACACACGGCGCACAACGAAGAATCCTGAGGACAGTTTTCGGACTGACACGATTTACCCAAGTGAGAGAATACTCGTTGGAAGACAGCCGTCGCCTATTTTATTCCGCTGGATGTCCAAAAATTCCAGATCTCTCACCATCGCGTTGGTTAGGGTTCTTACGGTTAATGAAAGCTCGACTCGAAAGCTCTTCATGTCCCTCGAGTGACGATAGTCTATTGAGCACTCCGACACGCAACAGGAACGAATGGAGACGATCTGCTGACGGCCAGCAAGTTGGTGATCATCAGGGGAACGATGGGTGGCATAGGTTATAAAGGGAAGGAATGGCTTTTGGCGAAGGAATGCGTGGCGCAGTCTTGACATTTCCGTCACTTTTTAGTTTTTTCATGCTTTTATCAATCTCTTAGCGTCTCCTGTAATGCTCACTAGTAGCAATTCGCTCCTTCGATCAGTGATACCCTTCCTCGAACATAGGTACTTTTCTACACGTTGTTGAAAGTCAATTCAAACCTGGTCGTTTCAAAAAAGGCTATACGGTAGCAAAGCGGTTAGCTTAATTAATTTAACAAGTACTAGGTTGTCCAGAAAGTTTTCAGACTAATTGCATGGCAAGATTCAAAACAGCGTAGCTTTGCTAGATGAAGTTGTGAGCGGACCGGTCTTGAGAAATTTGTGTTCCATATCCTGTGTATGTAGCTGTCAGCAGCGTGTGCGACATGCCGTCTCCCGCTCTCGGTGGTGTCTTCGCAATGGACGACAAGACGATGCTCTACCGACCGGCTCTCCGTCTACACTACCGCACCGACCGATCCGCGAACGAGGCCCATCGCTTTCTACAGGAGACAATGAAGGAGTAAGCCCCCTCTCGGACGACGTTCTTCAATTGATAGGCAAGTTCGACAACGGTGACAAATCGCTCGAGGATTTCCGACGCACAGGTCGACTACATACACAGAACAGACAGCTTCTGTATATGTAGTCGCTTTGCTAGATGAAGTTGTACTCGTCACCTGAGGTGCTCGACCTGACCTTTCTTTCGAACTTTCAGACCTTACAAGTACTCCTAAGCACACAGTACACGATGCCCTTCGATCATCAGAAAAAGTCGCGAAGTTGCCTCGAGTCGTACCACATGCTTTGACGTCTCAGGGCAAACGGAAGCGTGTTGATGTCTGCACTGCTCTCCTCGACCGTCGCCGCACATTGGCGTGGACGACTCGGCCGTCACGATGGATAAAAAGTATTGCGTCTACGACAATTTGGTGCGTTGCAAGTGCTGAGTGGACTTCGATGAGTTGCCCCAACCACAGCCGAAACGCCTTGATCACGACAAAAAGGAGTCGCTTTCCTTCTGTTAGAACATCAATGGCCCAGTATTCTGGGAATAGGTTTCTACCGGTTCCATGGTAGACTCGAACGTGTTCTGCGCCCAGCTGGTGAAAATGAGCGAAATCCTACGTAATCGCAATCCCAGAAGAGGAAAAATTCTTCTTCTCATGGATAAGGCCAGACCACACACAGCAAAGAATGCGCAGAGGAAATTGGAGGAACTCGGGATTAAACAGGTACCCTATCCGCCGTACTCGCCTGGTCTTGCACCCAGCGAATAAGTTCCGCGGTAGTTGCAATCTTTCTTAAGTGGAAAAAAGATCGCAAATGGGATGAAGTCAAAAGTGGGTCAGCAACTTCTTGCTGTCCAAGTCTCCGGAGTTCTTCGCTTGTGGTATTCACTCCTTACCGGAAAGATGGCAATATGTGATAGATCATAATGGTGGATATTTTGTTCAACGATAAAACAAAAATTGCAATGGTTAAAGAAATCAAAGACCTTCTGTTCAGGTACCAAGATTCGCTCGACTTTCTTCCTCATTATAAGGAATTGTAAAGGACAGCTCTTGCTCGTACGTACAATATATTTAAAGCTCTGACAACAAAGGATAGCAAAGTGCTTATTAAAGCATATAAGACTTACGTTCACCCGATTGTTGAATGTGGTACTGTTGTGTTTGCACCGCACAAGAAACGTGATACTGCATTACTTGAAAGGATTCAAAACAACTTCACCAGGAAGATACTAATTCGGCGGGGAGGGTTCCTCCATTTAAAATTCCAAGCGCATCGGTAAGGAACAAGTACTTTGGACTTCCAACTCTTGAATCAAGACGTAGGCTATTTGACGTTCGAATGGTTCGAAAACTTCTGGATGAGCAGTCCGCAGTTAATGTTTCACAATTTTACTTCCTACGCCCTTCTATAACCAGAGGTGGACAATGGAAACTGTTTTTCCCAAGACCTAAAACCACTATCAGAGCCAACTTCTTCACTGTTAGAGCAGGACTTGCATATCTTCACCTCCTTAAAACTGCTTCCATCCCTGATTCCGTAGGCTCCTTCAAACGCCTCGCAGCAAAGTCTATTCTCCCAGCATAGTTGTACCGTAGGGCATTTATGAGTTCATTTACCATGTTGTTATTGTTGTTGTTGTTGTTTTATCTGATGCCTGTCTTATACAGCGTACGCAAATAAATAAAGAAAAAAATAAATACAATGTTCTCCGCGACATTAATCTAAAAACTTTTCGGACAACCTAATATTTAGCCCACTCGCATTTATTCGAGAGTAAAATGCATGATTTCAGATGAATACATGGAGCAATCCTTCACTTGAGCCTTTCTCGACGTAGACACTGGTGCAAAGGAAACGTAACGCTTCAGAGCCATTATTCAATGCTTATCCGAACGCGACTCCTGAGTTACCCGCTTATGTGCCAAATCCCACCCTCATTCTGGAAACCTCAGTTGAGGTAAAAACAGGCTGATGTAGAAATTGGCCCAATCGTATGTTTTACGGCGGTTTCGAATCAGGGCATGAGCCTCGCCTCAACGTCTAGATTCGGAAGGGTTCCATTACTTTAGCGATAGACAGCCACAATACCAGCTGTATCTTTTGGTCTTTGGGCGGAAAAGCGCCAAAAACGCCTTTGTGCCGCTTTTTGATAGCGCCCTTTAAATTGCGTTTCTCGAAAAATAAATCTACTATTACCTGATGAGGAGACAAACGCTCAGTAAAGTTAAAAATGTTAATTCGATGAGCTATATTCTGGCCGGTGCGGTGGTCCGCCTCCCTCGCCGGAGATAATTACATCTAAAGGTCACATTCTGAATAGAATATCATCGATCCGGCATTTTAAGCATTTTCTGGACTGTCATAACGATGTTTTGTTGCGATCAAAACTTCTAGCGCCAGGCGGGACTCGAACCCGCACCTCCCTCTAACCGGGCGCGAATGCTCTACGCCATTACACCACCGGCGCCGTTTGATCGAACGCAACATCCACACCTCGTGGGACCGATCAGCACCCACCCGTATCCGGGATGAGCTGGCCGCTGATATCAGCATGGAACCAGTTAAGCTGATGGTCTTGATAGAAACGGTCAATCATTTTCTGGACGTTTTTGGCTTTATCGGATAGATGATTCGATGCCGATACCGAGTACCGGAATTGTTTTTTTAAACACGCAGCTTGAAGAGTACTGTCAAAAGCGGTGAAAAAGTCGTGTCTTTTGCTGTTCTTTTCCGCCCAAACACCAAAATAAAGTATATTGTACGGGTCGTAGCGTGGTATCATCATTCGTTCGGAAGCAGCCTCCCGTCCACGCATGCCACTGTTTTATGGACGGCGTGCCCGATATTGTCTGGTTCGGCTTCTCTGACTCGGTTTGCCATTCGCTCGCCGCCAGCTTTCTACGTTCTCACTCAATCCTTTCGTCAAGAAGCAGCATCTCCTCTCTGACGTACTCATCACAAGTTTCAGAATCCTCCGTTGGATGCACCAAATCGCCTTGTTTGCCGCAGCTCCAGCTCCATCACGGGGCGTGGCGCTCGCCTCACTGGCACTGATGCTGCTCCAGCTGATCGCGCTCGTCAATTCGCAGCTGAGCGAGACCTGTGAGTTCCCTTCTGGAATCGGCTGCTGGTCGTATCTCTTCCGCCATTGATTGCTACGATGCTTTAGCCGATTTACCTCCAATTCCAAGCCGTGAGAGTGTTGCCGACATCGATCTGAGCAAGTTCGGCATCAACGATGAGCAAAAACTATTCAGGTGTGTGGGGCTAGCGGACGTGAGGTGTCGTGCATTCACGCATCACCTAGGGTCCGCGCATTCCAGATCCAGAGTTCTAAGACTTGGACAACTTGCACAAATGATTTCACGAACGCCCTTTTCATTAGCTAGTGAGGGGGAGTAGATGCTTCGTAGACATGGTAAATTTTACGGTTGTAGGATGAGGTAACCAGCACGCAGCTGAACAGCAGTCGTAGCAGAACTTACGATTAGTTACAGATAGCACAGTAGCCTCTGTATTCTGTCATCCTCAATTCCTGGCACTGGGCTTCTGTCGGAACTGTTAAATAGGGGAAAGGTTTCGCTTTCAATAGTTCCCATTCCGAGTCGTAGTATTGTCAATCCCCTTCGCTGAAAACTGATTGCTCTGCAAACGACTACACCGTAGAAGCGGTTGCTCTAAAATAAGGTCCTTCGCCTATGAATAGGGACGAAATGTCAAGTACCTAAACGCAACTTCACTAATCGACGAAGAAGAACCTATACAGTTTTGCCAACGAATAGGTATTGATTCTAATGCTTTACAATAAAAACTGAGATCACAGGAATTAACGAAACCAAAGAGGGCAACATCGAACAAATTAGTGATTTGTTTCTGACGCAAATGAGAATCAAGAGCTCGGAAAATGAGAGAATCAGTGGGGAAAAGGTCGGGGAGTATGCTAGATGAGGGAGAACTTCAACACTTAAATGGATCAATTTTCGCCGAGTGATCTGTGTGTGGCCTTGCGTTGTCCTGCAACAGAAGCGGCCCTCCTCTATTCACCACTGCCGGCCACAATTTTTGCAACTTCTCGTTTCTCATTTAGTCTAAACCTCAGTAGTAAGACTCTGCTGTGACTGCCTGTCTCTGTCGCAAAAAGCTGTAACGGATTCAACCTTTACAACACCACCACAAAGTGAGCTAACCCTTTTAGGGTGAAGGTCGGGTTTAGGAAAGGATACTGGAGAAGCATCCTTATCTACGCAAACAAATCCTCGCTTCCCGTTATCGTAAGGAACCCACCTTTCGTCTGCAGTTCTAATACGGCTTGCAAAAGGCTCATTTTTAAAGCGAACTAGCAGGTTGGGCCAGTGTCGAAACGTGTCAGACGCTGCTCATCGGTCGCTCATAGGCAGCCACTTCGACATCTTCTTCACCTAGCCGATTCTCGCCGAATGTGTTGCTACCGTACTATGATGTACGACAAGATCCTCTGATAACGTCCGTGTATTCGTCTTTGGATTCGCTTTGACGACTCTTCTCAAAACTTCATTACCAAGCGACGACCTGCGCACGGGAGCCGGCCCTTCTTCCCGATCAAAATCGCTATCAGCGAATTTTTCGAAGCACAGCCTCACCGTTCGTTCGCAAAGACACTCTGTCCTAAAAGCGCTGCTAAGGCTACGGGATGCATCTGTCGCAGGATGTCCCAATTGAAATTCGCAAAGCATGATGACTCGATAGTCGCGACGGTTCATGATTCTACGGAGCCCTGGAAAAGGTCGGCTAGGTGGCTTTCTCTAACAATATGGAATGATTTAGGGTAAAAACTTATTTATTCATACATACCTCGAAACGGAGTTTGCGACAGCCTAATATGTATTTCTTTTCTATACTTGGGCGTGAGTGCGCACAATTAACCAAGCTGCCTAATCATGCTAAAGTGGTCGATTGAATGGAGGATATTTCAATGTTTACGGCTCAACTTTCTATCGTTCTTCCTCTTAATCGTAAAAAGCCAATAAAAATGGGCAAAACCCACGATTCCTTAATACCCACACAAACTGGCCATGGCTGATAGAAACTTGTTAGACCTTCGCAACGCGAGTGTGCCCACGTCCCGCGTGGAACCGGTAAGTTGGTTGAGAGAGGTTCTGCAAAATGTTGGAAAATAAGCTGATACTACACGTCAGCTTTTATTGCGACAAGGCTTTTCCAGTTCTTGTCAAATGTAGTCCAGCTGAGATCTTGGAAAGCTGTAGGTAGCAGTTGAAACCACCTCGCGCCTTTTATGAAGAAGGGCAGCTAAACATCGCAGTATATCTCTGATGCCTTTTTAGAAAAAGAAGCTAAACTCACCCCCTCGAGCTCTATGGTTTAAAGGTAACTTGCATATTTGGAAACAAAATCTGCATTTCCCTAAGAAAGGAGGCGTAGGGTACATGTTGATTCTACGGATTCTCATTCTAAGCGAGTTCGAATGCATCTTTGGGCTAGGCTATGACTTGCTGCAGTCAGTCAACGGATAACTCAAGCTTTCTCGTTCTCGGACAACACAAGGCTTCTTCCTCCCGATACCAATTCATCGACCTCGAAGCTGATGGAAAACTACGCTGGCCTAGGCGGGTCCGGACCAAAAACCTCGATTCTGTCTGCATTCCAGCTGACACCAAGGGATGTCACTATAAAATTGAAAACTACCGCAAGGCACACAAACTTACATATATTCTTCAAATACACAACTCTGAAGCAGTATTTACCTTAATCACCAAACAAAGGAGCACGTGTAGCGCAGTGAAAGGAGGTTCCTGGTTCGCCCAGGCCAACCAAGTCTTCCATCCCTCCGGGATCGGTGAATTGGTAGCAAACTTGTCTGGCGCTGACTTGTTCATCGGCTGGCCACCGCAAGTCGTTGTATGTCCAAGTAAGCATTCAAACCGCCTCCGCGTCATCCCATGGAAGGAGAATGCGTGGCGCACCCCAAGAATGATTCAGTAACGCTATACTTTATTCTTTACCCTTACCCTTACCAAGTGAAGATCACCGACGCATTGCAGAAGTCCAGTGCCCAATCCCAGCAGGGAATCCAAGCGTTTTGACTTTTCTACTCTTTCAAAGAGGTTATAGTACGTTAGTGAGCAATTAAAGAGGTGAATTGAACTTGAATTTTGCCACCCTGCAGAGAATGATGACATTTATGAGAGACCCTGTATGTTTAACGATCAAGTGAAAATCGAACCACTCTTAAACCAGAAGAAGCCAGTTTGGGCGCATCTCATAATCCCAAATGGTGAGGGGCTGACAATGCACAACTTAACTAAACAGTTCACGAACATTATGTGAGTGTAAAAAATTACAGGTACCTGCTCAGGGATTACGACAAGGCGGTTCGTCCGGTGTTCAACGCCAGCAAAGTCGTCAAGGTGTACATAGGCCTTACACTAACTCATATTTTCAACATCGTAAGTTCATTCTTTGACTGCTCAGCCTAAAATGAATGGGAGGGCTTATCTACTCCAAAGCAGTTTCGACACTGCATCCTGCGCTCCACCTCTTAGGAAGCACAGTGTAAGCGGTTCCCCTTGAGGCAGGAGAAACGACTAGGACCTCTACATCTTTGTGAGAGACTCTTGTCGGACCCCTTTGTGCTTTTTGCGTTTTATAATGGCTTCCGTGTAAAAACTGAAACAAAGGTAATCCCTAACGAGCGTTCTCCGTGCTTCACTTTCCGTGACTGGTCAAGCGGTAGCTGTTTTGAGCAGCGCACTCAATTACTTCTGTCGCAGATGAGCAATATGGGCTCCGGAAAGGAAAAACAAACACTCGGACGAACCCGAAAAACTCGGCCTTGGAAACCTGTAGAGAGGGGACACGAACTCGTGCCGGGATGTGGAGCCGCTCAGGGTATGGAGCAGTCCAACTTCCGTCTTTACCTTCATTTTAGAAGCTACGAGTGAAGCCATTTCCAATAAATTATCATTGCTGGGACGAAGGGTTAGGAAGGCTGTTGGTCGCCGAGGCAGTGTGTGCTAAAATTTCGACTTTCAACCCGCGTTGACAATGCAACGCGGGAGGTTAATAGTGCAACGATTTTCGGGAACTAGTTCTGCTCTTTCCAAATAAATGTTCGGACTCTGATTGATTCACACGAGCGCAAACCACCCTCTCTAACAACTACGCTTCTTTTTGTTAAAACCTAGCATAAAGCAATGCTATTCGCCGTATCGCTCGCGTGCGAAGTGTTAAGGGATAGAGGACGGCGTTATTCAATCCTATTCGTGATGCGCCGTGTATTCTACTTCTACGGGATGTCGAAGACGCATTTTAATGCATATTTGGGCCTCACAACGACTTGCGGTGGCTAACCGATGGACAAGTCCGACCCGAAGAAATGGAGCACTTGCATAACGGCATCTGAGTCTTGAACCAAGAACTTTGATTCGGGTTGCACGCAACTGCGCCTCCCCGACTGCGCTATTGCGCGCCTATGCGAATTGACAGTAAAAATATGCAAAGACTCATTGAGCGGAACAGTCGCCGCTCCGAAGATAGGTTCTTCAGATGGATTGCTCAGCTTCTTCGTTCTAACAATAGGCAATGGAAGCTGCTCCACAAACGAAAGGAAAGGAAAAACGCTCCGTTTTCCAAAGCCTGTTATTTCTAGAACGTTTGTTCGCTCATAATCTTTCTGCCCTGGATGGCTTTCTGAGCTTCGTACTTGATCAGCGTTCTATTAGGCTGGCTGAAAACTCTTGAAACAAAAAACTTTTTTTATTCAACCATGCTTTTCTAGATACAAACTAGAAATCAACAACATATTCACCATAAGGCGATACAACGTTCTCCCATCTGCTCGGCAAATCGCTGAGTCCTTTCATCCAGAAATCAGCGGATTGCGACTTGAAGAAGATGTCGACTGCCATTTTGAGGACATAATAGCTCTCAAATTTTTTTCCCTCTAAAATGATGCCTCAGCGGTCCAAACAGATAGTAGTCCGATGACGCAAGATCCGGCGAATACGGTGGATGGGCTGAAGGATGCCAACCAAGTTCGGCTATCTTCTCACAGATTGTTGATGCAAGTGTGGGCGCGCGTTGTCGTGCAACAGGTGGACACCTGATCTTTTTCACCTTTCTCCCGCAGTGCATCGGCCAATTTCTGAAGCTGATCAACGTATATGGAAGCGGTGACCGTCCTGCCAGCGGCTAGCGGCTTATGGTAGATTGGCCCTTTCGCATCCCATCAAACGCAAAGGAAATGTTCGTGTCGGTGTGGGTCCAGCTTCGGCTGGATTCGTTCTGCATCGCAGGGAAACCCGACCGCATGACGTGCCCCGTTATCATACACTATCTAGCTCTCATCTCCAGTCACTAGATCCTCAAGAAATTCCTCTCGATGCGGCTGCGCGAGGAGTAACTGGCATCTGTTCATTCACACTTGCTTATGTGCCTCGGCCAGCCTATGGGGGATCCATCTTGTCAAAACGTTTCGATAGCCGTAAGATATTCGACGACTGTCCTTGAATCTCGGCATGTCTTAGAACAGTATGGCAGGTAGTTGTCGAGCTGTCGTGCCAAGATTGATATCGAACATTTATTCGGCTTACGTTTCGGCGTAACCGCCTTCTTCAGAGCCTGGAAAAGACAAGGGGAGTTAGAGAAATTACCCGTCCAAGAGTCATTTCAAGTTTCAGCCATCTCAGATGCAGAAGCTAAAGGGAGAAAGAGACGAACCGTGAGGAAGGCAGCCCAACTGACCTTATGTAAACAGCCGAAGGCTGTGGGGTCACCCTTCAGATGGAGATAAATGTGGATGAATGAGGTCCTATGGCCACCCATTCCTCCTTCCTATTGATTGCGGGGTTCTTGAACGCAATCCACAGCGCCTCCAGGGCACTGCGCGCTGCGATGTCGACCTCGCGAGCCACGATCGTCACCGCCACTCCAACCACTGCGCCACTATAACTTCGCAGCCTGTGCTCGCCAAGGTTGTGGCGACTTTGCACTCATCCACATACCTCCTCCGGCTATTCTCAAGGCGCAACTGGTGAGGAACCATCTTTATTGAAACGAAAAGCCTCTTGTAAAACGCCCTCCAGCGTGGTCTGCCCATTCGGCAGGGATGGCGACTGTAGGATTTCAGGAACAGTATACCTCATAACTTGCATTGAATGCAAGGAGGAATACGTTGGTGAGACGGACAGATCACTTTGGGTAAGGGTTAAGGAGAAGCTAGCCCCAATCTTGGCACGGTAGCTCGACGACTACCTGCCATACTTTTCGATGGTCGAGGAAGTGAAGATGCAGCTCGATGGTGTAGTGCGTGCAGCCGAGGGTTGTTGCCAGTTTGGCTGCTTCTGGATTGGATTTGATAGCGAACTGGAATCCATTATCGACATCACCATCGATAGCAGAAGGTGGTCCACTGCGCTCTCTGTCTTCAAGGTTCACATCTCCTCAAAGTACGTGAGACAACAATGCGCTGCTTACAGTCCCTTCTCCAAATGCATCGGCGATATTGGAGACCGTTGTGCTTGCGTTGGAACCTCAGCACCATTTGTAGAAAATGACCATTCGAAGCTGTTGGTGGCTAATCATGTTCTACATGTCACCAAAATGGCGCGTGCGAGTCCTCATGTACTCATACAGTGAACGCCTCTAAGACCTTCTACACGATCCTCGGTGACCCTGAATTTCTGAATTTTTTTCCAGAAAATTTTGAAGTTTTCAAAATTTTGTTTCAAGACTTTGGCCAGCCTAATAGTTTGAGGCTCTACGTCGATATTTATTGACAACATTTCGGGAGTAACCCATTACTCAGGCTCAAATACAATAACGCAATGAATCACACTATAAATCGGCAAAAAATACGGAGTCATTAATCTTTTAAAGAAAACTAGGAGAGCAGCTGTAGCTGTGCATGTATGGGTTTACAGCAGACAAAAACGTTCCTGCCCCGAAAATGCCCTCGTAGAATCTTACAATGAGAATAAGACACGAATAGGTACGAACCAAAGAAGCCATAACTGGAAGGGGTAACAAATTTCTTGCAAGAGGTGCCATCCTGCGAGCTATGCTGGAAGAAAAGGCGGTTTCATGGTATTGCTGCTATATAGAGGTCTCAATTTGATTATAATCAGGCACGTTTACTAACGCAGCAGTTTCCTTTGACTGGAAATATCCTGCACCCCAGTCTGTCTGTCATTGTCTCCATTCAGCATCTCCGTAGCCTCATTTATTTATTTATTTGTTCATTTATTTATTTACTACGCCGCTAATTACGCGCCAAAACGAGACTCTAACTATATGGGAACAATCTGAATCCAGAATAGAAGACTACTACAATAGAAAATAAAAAATAGAAAAACACAATTGGACAGCAAACCAACGGAGAACTAGGAACCAACAGGAAAAGAGAATCATTCACAATCGACTGGGTAATGAGCAGGTTTTCTTTATCAGCAGAGACCCCATTCCATCATTACGACGAACTAAAAACCTTGATCGAAGTCGATTATAGGCGGATACCTCCCAATTATCTGCATTACAGACCCCATAATTGGAAGACTGGAGAGGTAATAAGACGTTACAGAGAGCAGCCTAAAGTGGCTGAAAAGTGCCGGCTACTCTCTCAGAGGCTTCTGGCCATGGAGTGTCGGTGAGCACCAGATAGGGCCCTCAGCACTTTTGAAATCAAATGTGCGCCCTGGCTCAAGCATGTCCATGACACTAGAGGAAGACATAGTTACCTTCCCGTATTGCATGCTGACTTTGATTCGATGACGAGGTTCCATTTCATGATATGGATTTCTCCAACAACTGCGAGTGATCTCCATTTTCCCTGCATTACCTAACCAGTTTGAAAACGCGTATGTGGAGGCCAAGACTCCAAAATCAGACCAGGTCTTATCGTTAGATTGTTGGTTTATCACATTCACATAAGGAAAACATTCCAAAAACATGGATGACTCAGAACACGTACAATTTACCGACCAGTTAAAAGGAAGAGCTTGAAACACACTGTGTCATCCTTAGGTTACTCCTAGCTATAGCATTCATGTACATAAAAATTTTCGAGCATTCGAATTCAAGCGCATACGAAATATGCGACTTTTTTTGAATATTTGAATCCAAAGGCATTCAAAAAAACACGATTTCTTGAATACTTGGTTTCGAATATTTAAAAAATCATAAGAATACCCATTTGAGTAGGTCATTAAGGGACAACAAAATATTTATATTGCCCTACAACCTCGTGTTGTGCATTCGAATGACTTATTTTGAATAACTGCGGCTCCTGGAAATTTTTGAATATTCCAATGATTTCAAATGCTGAAAATTAGAGAGTAGTAGTCGAATTTAAAGACACTGAAAAACGTGATAACCTTCCGCCAATTTAGAAAGCAAATAAATAATTATTGGGTCTGTTTCCAAACTTTTCAGCCAATTCAGTCACCCGGTGTTTAGCTGTGTCGCTCTGTTAAAACAGGCCGTCGGTGTCACATTTCCGACTTTAAGCCCGCCGCTCAAGGTTGCTTTTCAGAAGCTGTTCGTAGAAGAACGAACGATCGGTAGTACTTATCAGTTTCACTTTACTTAGGATGATAACTTTCAATTTTGTGGTAGCCGTTCATAATAAACCTTAAGGAAGCAACAGGGTGGTTTATGCCGTAAAAAGATAAAAACGAATAAAGTACGGCTTTTATTTGTTCCTCTTTGGGATGCGCCATGCATTCCACTTCTACGGAGTGTTGCGGAGCGATTTGAGTGTGGAAATACACAATGATCTGCTATGCCCAGTCGGTAGGCAAGCTAGCATTTCATCTTTTCTTGAATGGTGTGGAGCCAGTTCGTAATTCACTGATCTCGGAATAATGGGAGGCTTGGTTGGCCTGAGCGGAAACCGCCGAACCATGGACTGACTGATTCTGGGTGCCTACAAGAATCGGTACCTTTACATACTGCACAACACCCGCCACTCCTTACCTTCTAAATAATAAATACTATTAGTTGCGGACTAACTCAGATACAGTGGAAGATAAATAGCACGAGGACCAGCAATCTTCTAACTAGGGAAGGGTTTCGACATCCCATGGAACTTCAATTTGAGATCAGGATCATTAGAAAGAGCTCGGAATGCTGATAACGGATATGAGTGTCAAAATTGCAAAAACTGCAATTTTGAAACCCATATTCGACCAACTCTAAACGTATTTCTTCGGCTCGATGAAAAACGTTATGAGAAGGGATAGGTTATTTCCCATGGTAAATGGCGCGAAGTTCAATACGACCCAGACAGACAACCTACTGAAGGTTCTGTTGATCGCAGATTTGCCGTATGTGAAGATTTACCGTATGTTTTGTGCCCATAAGTTTCCATGCTTTTTGAAATACTGATGGCATAAGGCGGGTCACACTGATGATCAGCCAGATGTATTTGTCCCCCAGTTGAATATTTGTTTGATCTTTCTACAACTGACTGTACATATTGTTGCTGGTTGTAGAGAGAGACCTTCAGGTGTTCTATATACGATTGGTACTATATTTGTGCAGAATAGTAAACAAAAATGTCACCATAGCAGTTTTTGCCTTCAAGCATTTCTACAAACGTGTATGATAGTTTTCCCAACTGTTTAGTCAAGCACGTTTCCGTCAACACACATTGTCAACATTGTCAACACACATGAATGAAAGATCGATTCGAAGATAAATCATGATGTGCAGTAACCCCGGTGTCAATGGGGACCGAACCAACAACGTCACACGTGACGAGCGGGAGCACTACCTGTGCGCCACCGCCGCAGCTGGCGGCTATTCTTACAGAGCCCTGATGACTGATTGCTTTCACGCCAGCCTGTGGTCAGGCCACTCAACTTCGGCAGGCCATAACTCGCTCAGGAACTTCATTTTGCAATTTTGACACCCATATTCATAATCAGCATTCCGAGCTCTTCCTAATGATCCTGATCTCAACTTGAAGTTCCATGGGAGGTCGAAACCCTTCCATAGTAAGCTGCTCAGTTTTAGCGTGGTTGCGGAATTGTTTATCATTGAAATTCTACCCCTCTTTTCAGAGGCAAAAAAGTGCGCGCAAATCATAGACTGAGTAGGTTAAGGTGAAGGAGTTTAAGGATCTCAATTTCTCCTCCGTTTGCAGAAAATGTTCGCATAAATTCTTACCGAGAAACAGATACTAGACCACCGCTACCTCTTGTTGTACGTACACTGGATTTTAGGACGAGAGGAACCAGGTGCTCGCGTTGAATGTGTGGGTGGAGCAGACGTGGCATGACGAGCGGATTCGATGGATTCCGAGCGAGTTCGGGAACCTGTCCAAGCTCACCTTGGCCACCAGGTATCTATGGACGCCCGACATCGTGCTCTACAACAAGTGAGTGACTGGCCTAGTTTGCGTCTCTCATTTCTATTTCATTTTATTTTATTTTGAAGTAAACGCCTTTCAAATTTTCTCCTTCGGAATGCAAAAAGTTCTCAAGAACGCCGCTAACTTTTTTGTAAACATTATACGTTAGAGTAATGAGTAAGACATCCATCATCCACTCAGAGACTTTCTCGTTCACACTGCTCGAGAGTATACGCACTGCAGATGCGATTCTTGAACTGAGGAGCATTGTTAGGCTAAACCAAGTACTGAAAACCGTGTGGGCATGAGGGTGCACACAAAGTTTTGTACGTAAAATTTTAAACGATTTTTAATGGAAAATTTTCGTTAAAATTTCTGTAGATCGTTAAATTTCGTTAAAAATACAAAGCAAAATAATATGTGGTCTGCAGGTAATTGTAAAAAATGCAACTAGCTGCAAACTATTATTTCAAGAAAAATCAAGGAAAACGTCACATGTTTCAAGAAGCCAACAACTAAAGCTCAAGGAATGATTTCTAACACTACATACAACGTAAAATAGACGATTCACTATAGAGTGTAGACAGCAAAATAAACAAGGTTTCAGCAACAAGTTATCCTCAGGATGTGGAAGAAAAACAGTTACATAATTAGCATTTAAGCGAACAACCATTCAAGAGACCGGAAAGTATTAGTGGGCTGGTGCTCGCATCGCATGTAATTTCTTTTTTCTTTTTCTTTTTGTAAGACCTGACAGTTCTCGGGTTTCCCCCTTTCTGTAGTTCCTTGCGAAACCGATGCGATGTTAACACGTTGAGAAACGCACGATTTTCGCGCCTGGAGCATGGGACCAATCCATTTCTTTAGATCCTCTGAAGCGTGACATGGCATCGTGTCACAGATCCCACACGGCCGAAGGAGTGTGACCGGTCGTCGGCATGTTAGCGTTCAGGAAAAGTAGCTTCCTTCTAAATTTTGTGTTATTAGCATTTTTCTCAAATCATTTAAAATAAGTCCAGTGGCTGAAGCTACATTCTCCGTCTCGACTGCTCCAGGTGGCGAGCAAAAGTATGTTGGGATACGCAGCAGGAAGTCGGAACAGATGGATTCGTTGATGGGCTTGGCGACAAGGCGAAGAACTTTTCTAGCTCCAAAATGCATGATTCCCCTCACCTCAATAGTTTTTCAGGAACAGTTCAAATCGGGAGGATGAGGCCTGCAACATTAATGAAGTCTAAGTGGAAAAGTGATAAAATTACTGAAAAAAAGTCCGTTGAAAATTCCGCTGAATTCCCAAAAATTTCTATGAAGTCGTTAAGACAGATTTTAACGAAAAATGCCGTTAATTCGTTAAATTCATTGAATCATTAACCGTTAAATGTGCACCCCTGGTAGGCATTAATATTAGAGCTTCAGATTATGTAATAATTTCTTGCTTTTCAGTGCTCGAGACTTCTCGCGAGGCTTTGTCGAAACGAATCTTCACGCCAGCTATGACGGAGGAAGTGAGTGCTTCGACCAGAAGAGTTTGCTCACAACGGGTCCTTGTAGCTTGCAGCTGCCGAGGACAATTTCCAAGCAGGCAAACAACTTTAAAACACACTCATTACTATCGGTTGACCAAATCAATGCATGTATAGAGAGCTATGCAATCAGTCTGGTCCACAATACCCTTAAAGAACTACAAGCGTTTTAGCTCCGTGGCCGTGGTGACACATATAGATCAGTTGATCTTGGCTGTGTTTACCTCAAACTTGGGTAGTTGAATCGCAATTGTAAGGTAATTAACCAACAGTGTATCTACCGTAAGTGAAGAACTATATTGTTACATCAAATAAAGTGGAAATGGGTGAAGCGCAAAAACATATTTTTTAGCATTTTCTCAGCAGTCTACCTATTATAATGAGTTTTTCTTTGTAGGGCGCGAAGGTCTGATAACGCTTAAGGCCGGATTCTTTTGAAGTATTCATATATACAGAAGCCTAAATCAATCATATCAGGCCATCGGCACAGAAGTATCCATCAATCATATATGCACTGAAATATTTAATTTTCGTATTCACCTTGCTTCTTCCATTTTGCACCTCTCCGTGTTAATGATGAGCTTGATCTGCTACGACTTTTTCAATTTCCCTTTGCTATTTGTACTAGATTGGAAAAAAGTCTTTTCATTTTTCAAAGATTTATTACTTCACAACTACAAGTCAAATCAATTAAGATAAACACCATTCTGTTCCACCACACTTCTCCAAGGACTGGGTTTTTAGTTCATCTCGCTTAAAGGACTGCAGTTCTGAAGTCGAGCCATCGCTGGATCCAATTTTTGAGGTCTTCGTCCGTTTCAAATTATTTCTCTCCAATTTCTTGCTTGAGAGCACGGAAGAGATTGTAGTCGGTAGGGGCGAGGTCAGGGCTGTACGGTGGATGTGGCATTACCTCCCAGCCCAGCTCCTTTATTGTTTCTCTCGTGAGTCTTGCAACATGTGGTTTTGCACTGAGTGTCTGACAGGGCATGTGGAATCCAAGCTCCGAATTTCCATGCAAAGCCAAAACCATTCAGATGGATTCCCACTACGCTATGAGACACTTTGAGCTTCTTTGCCAATTGACTTGTCGTCCGCCTACTATCGAAGAAGATGGAGTACTTCAGTGTCGTCCACTTCCTGACCCTGCGTTGTCTTCGAGTGAATAATCTCCCTTTAAAAACTTTTCGAACCATCCATAACAGGTGCGATGAGTAGTAGATCCCAAGCCATATATATGGTTAATTTGGTCGGCTGCCTAACGAGCTGTAGATCCTTCAATGAATTCATGAAGAATGCCGCGCCGAAAATGGCCATGAGGTAGATCTGGCATTGAGTCCCGAAGATTGGATAGACAACGAAGTGCAAGAGGGGTCTTCACCTGTGTCCGCGTGCGAAGGGTAGACAAGTGTGATAGGGTTATGAAATCAGCAATCAATACTGGCTAGTGTGTTTACATGGAGAACGGTAAGAAACTTTTCAAAGCGTGAAGAGACTTTTTTCCAATTTAATACGATCACAACAGAAAAACATTCTATTTCTATTGCTATTATAAGTTTGTTTCATTCGATAGCGAAGCGCACCTATAAGTGCAACAAATAGATAGATAAACGGATAGTGATTCCACAAAGCTACAGATGATCGCATGACAGTCGCCACAAATCTTTACTACAAATAGGATGCATGTCTTGTGCTAATCAGGGGTTGGCTGAGGTCAGCCATAGTTCTTCACTATTTTCTGCTTTAAGTTATTCAGCTCTAAGCACACAATGCGACATGTATTTATTTATTTATTTATTTATTTATTTCTACGTGCATATAAGACACACGTCAGAGAATATACGAACGAACACAAAGAGGACCTATAGAGAAACCAACATACATAACAACAAGCAGCTCTAACACACCTTAGCTAAAACTAGTTCTTCCAGAGAATACGTTTTGTCATACTCCTAACAAATGACTGCGAGGAGGCAGGTACTCCGATCTTAAGCTTACAAATAGCTGGCTCTACACGCGAAGAACAGAGCCCGAAGGTTAGACCGGGCCTCGCATAGGATATCTGGATCTATCCTAGTCCGGGGGGGCCACACAACTAAAAAGTATTATATGTGACAAATTCACTCAAGACTTACAGACCGGCTCCTACAGAACAACACAGGACCTAAGTAAGAAAAAGTCACACAGAAAACACGAAAAAAATGCATTTGTTACGGTTTTAAGCCGGCAAAGTTGTGTGCCCTCCTCACCATGCTAGATCCCGATTAAACATGTCAGGCAGCGGACAGCACGCGGCATGAGGCTTCATGCGCCTTATTCACCATGTTAGCTCCTGGTTATAACATGTCAAGCGGCGGTCAGCACGCGGCAGGACTCTATTCCTTCGTTGTTTGCTCGCCGAGACGCGCGGTGATTTTTTTTTTGTTTGTTCGTCCGTTTTTGGTTTCTTTTAGGTTGGGTTTCGTTCTCTAGGAGCCGCTCAGAAAGTAATAATTCATTTTGTTGCCTTGTTTTTAGACATGTGCCCCCCGGACTAGGATAGATCCGGATATCTTATTTGTGACACCGCGAGTTACGGATGAAAACACAGAAAAGGGTTTCGACATAGTACTTTTAATGCTTCCATTCAGCAATTTGAAGGCGGTACAAACATCTCGAAGCTTGCGACATAATTCCAGAGTATATAGACCTAAATAGTTATTCCTTATACTAGCCCGAGGAATTCAGGAGTGCAAAAAACCGCCTGCTCTAATCACCGCTCCTCTAGTAAACTTTCTTTGGATCGCTTCTAGCAACACAACATTTTTCTTTTTGCCAGGAGAAAAAACTGCAGGACCAAATTCAAGAATTGGCCTGGCATACATCTTATATGCCATAGTCATCGCTCTGCTATCCTTAGTTGATAATCCTTTGAAAATTTGAAACAGTTTCAATAATCCTTTCCTATAGATCATTCGTACATGTTCTGAGAAGTCAAGCCGTCATCGTCATAAACAAACCAAGATCCTTAACAGACTTCACTCTGGAATTAAGGTGCCCATCAATTAGATAGTCCCCAGCCGCTTCCGACGCACCTAGTCTCATACACAAAGTTTTTTCCGGGGCTAACGGGAGCCGCCAGGTACAGGTCCACAAACTCAATACCTTTCTGAAGTATGCACCAGTCATCCAGGTTGTTCACCTCCCGACAAATTTTAATGTCGTCCGCAAACTGCTTATCCACTACCCCAATGTCGTCCAATTGTTTGGCAATATCTGAGGTGTAAACAGCAAATGTGTGTTTTCAGTTCAATGGGCGCCTCCGCAAAAGATCTACAGCCGGTGCCATATGGACGTGACCAAGTTCCCGTTCGACCACCAGTTCTGCTCGCTGATCTTTCGATCGTGTAGGGATTTATCCCCTATGTATCGAGGCTGCCTTGCCTTCAGCACAGCGCCTTTCAGGGATCTATGACACCTCTCAGCTGGATCTGACCGTGCTGGCTCGATACGACGGGAAGTCGCCGTTCACGAAGGACTCGTTCACAGAGAACGGCGAGTGGGAGATCGTCGCCAACCGCACGTTCCGGTACAAACAGCACAGCGGCAGTACCGAGTGAGTCTTCGCAGTTCTATTTCAGCAACGTCTTCTGAGTGAGAAATTCGTTTTCCAGGTATTCGACGGTAGTGTTCGAGCTCCATCTTCGACGCAGAACTCTCTTCTTCATGTACAACATCGTCGCACCGTGTGTGATGCTCTCTGTAAGTTCTGCTAAAGCAGCCAAATTCTCAACTGAATAACGTCAGTCTTGCCGAGGGCGAAGATCAAGAGCGGCTCCACATACCACTATGAGTCCCATGCCAGCAGTTCTCTCCCTTTGTGATCCGCAACTAGCTCCACGTTTGTTGGTAGCGCCGAGACACTGCCTCTTCTAGCGTTTGAAAACACGCTCCAGCAACAGTTCATCTGTAACACGTCTGCCACACAACGTCGAATGCGCGGCTTGCCGCAGAGTTGTTACAATCCCAAAATTTGTCCTGAAAATTGAAACTCAGCATTTTCATGTAATGATTTCTAGTTAACTCCGAGAGTCCATATCTTCTTAGAACTCTCACCTCTACCGTAGAGCGCCCGTTCAGATCCTGACGATGATGCAGTTCCTCCTGCCGTGCGAGAGCGGCGAAAAGGTCACCCTCGGGCTCACGGTACTGCTTGCCTACTCCGTGTTCAGCTTCAACATTGCAGAGAGCATGCCTGAGACGTCAGAAGTCATTCCACTGATTGGTAGGGACCCTGGTGACGCTTTGGGCGGCCAACAAATCAAGACTATGAATACATTCAGCGATCTATCTCATGGCAATCATGGGCATTTCGGCACTGTCGGTGAGCTTCTCAGTGTTCGTCTTGAATCTGCGACACGGTGCAGACTATTCAGACAGGTGCGTTAGTTCGATTATCAACAAATACATCAGTGAGGGCCCCGCTTGCCAGAATATACGCCTACCTGCCCCGCTTGCCAGAACAGCTCAGTGGATTCATCTCCAATGGTACACGATCAGAGTCGAGCCTTTCGCTTAAGATTTTGACGACAATGTTGTCCAGATGATTTGGCAAGCACATAGTGCCTTTTTAGGGCACGCGTAGCGCAGTAGAATGAGGTGCCGTCTGTCGCGTGTACCCGATACCCGGTTCCTGTTTGGAATTCATGCCCAAACCAGCCAAGCCTTTCATCCCACCGGGGTTGGAGAATTGGTGCCAGACCTATCTGGGAAACATATAGCGCTGACTTTTCCTCAGCTGGCCACCGCATGTCATTGTATGGCTAAATACGCATTCAAATCACCTCCGCGACATAGAAGACAAATGCGTGGCGCATCCCAAAAGGGGATTGAGTAACGCTGTACTTTATCCTTTATCCTTTATACTAGTGCCTTTTTGGCAACTTGCAGAATCCATCCGATTACAGCATTCTTGTCCGCAGAGAGTTCATGTGACGAGCCCACCCCCAACCATCTTCCTTCTAACCTTCGAGACTCGACTATGTTCGGAACTGCTGACGTTTTTCCTCACTGAATGACTGAATGACTTCTATCGAAGTCCTTTGACTCCCTGTGTGATGGTGTCCGCGTGTTCATCACGCTTACACGCAGGTCTCTAAAGAGTACGTACAGTACCGTGCATGTCTTTTGGTCAATTTCCGAAAAATGCCGCTTTGGAGCGTTCCAAAGCGGCTTTTTTAAATAACTTTCTTTAAATCAAGCACTTGTGAAAAGAAACATATATTTGAGCTCACCAGGCCATGCTCTATCTTCTGACATATAAAACAATAGAGATGAACAATGCATATAGGCCGGACATAATCAATCGAGTGGGCGCGAGAGCCTGTAGAGTGACAGTTTGGGGAATTTTATTGAAATTCCCAGCCGCCCTACTCAGAAATTGCCCTTAAGACTGTCCAGCTTGCCTTTGGAGTGCGCCGTGAACAATGCATATAGAATCGAACCTATCAATCGAGTGGGCGCGACCACTCGCAGAGTGAGGTTGAATGGGCGCGAGAGCCTGTTAGAGTGACAGTTTGGGAAATTTTATTGAAATTCCCGGCCGTTCTACTTAGAAAATGCTTCTAGCCTCTCCAGCTTGCCTTTGGAGTTCGCCGTAAACAATGCATATAGAATCGAACCTATCAATCGAGTGGGCGCAAGAACCTGTAGTGTGACCGTTTCGGGAGTTTTATCGAAATTCCCAGTCGTTCTACTTAGGAAATGCTTCTAGCCTGTCCAGCTTGCCTTTTGAGTGCGCCGCAAACAATGCATACAGAATCGAACCTATCAATCGAGTAGGCGCAACCACTCGCAAATTGCACGCGCGAGTGTGTTCGGAGCGCAATAACTCTGTAGTGATCGAATCGTTCCGGCTGCGGCTCATGGATTTTGTAGGCAGTGCAAAGCTTTAATAGTCAGTGAAAGTGCAGCGTTGTAGCTTCTAAGCAAGCGAAATTATAGCGGCGCGAAAATGCAGATTAGCCGTGTGTGACACGATTTTTTCCGACTTCAGTCGACCCCAGCAGGAAGACGCGGCATGCTAACGGCATGCAAACGCGTACGCTAGTAGAACACTGAAGGCGCTTTACGATGACATGCCCACAACTCTTCAGCTGCCTAAACTGCCTTGGCCTCATTTGCCAGTTTAGAGCGGTGTAAGATAATGGTTAGAGTTTCTTGCGCTCTTACTCACCCACATTTGAGTTTTCGACACTCGCAATAACACCGTTAGCTTCAGCACGAAAAGCTCTATCGAATGGTGTCACTCTCGACCAATTACAGAAAAATGGATTTTTCGACGATTTCCCATCGAGGACGCGGGCGCCCAGGCCGAGCCTGCGCGGACGATGACGTCATAGAAGATCGATGTCTTACAAATGAGCAATGCTAGATACCATTCGGGCTAGCCTTTCATGCTGATACTGCTTGAATGGTTGTTATTGGGAGTAGGGAAAACGGTAATCTGGGCGAGTAAGAGCGAGGAGAACATGGACCATTGTTGTACTGCATTGCACGCGCGGCCGTGTTCCGAGCGCGATAACTCTGTCATATGTGAACCTTTCCGGTTGCAGCTTGTGACTTTTGTAGGCAGTAAAATGTTCTAATAGTGAGCTAAAAAAGATCAATGTAGCTTATGAATGGACTAAGATACGGCCCTGCGAAAATGCAGGTTAGCCTTGTGTGACACGATTTCTTCCAATTTCAGTCGACCCCCGTGGGAAGACGCAGAAAGATACCGGCCTACAAATGCATGGGCGAGCAGAACGCTTAAGGTACTTTACGATGACATGCTCACAACTCCTCAGCTGCCTAAACTGCCTTGGCCTCATCTGCCAGTTTAGAGCAGCGTAAGATAGCGGTTAGAGTTTCTTGCGCTCTTACTCACCCACATTTGAGTTTTCGACACTCGCAATAACACCGTTAGCTTCAGCACGAAAAGCTCTATCGAATGGTGTCATTCTCGTCCAATTCTGCAAAACAAAACAAAACAAAACTTTTTTGACAATTTCCCATCGAGGACGTGGGCCGGGCCTGCGCGGACGATGACGTCATAGAAAATCGATTT
>CANDYH010000678.1:0-15880 GCA_947396885.1 Heligmosomoides polygyrus polygyrus | reverse complement strand
CCTCAAATTGAAAAATGGCTTAAACAGAGCGTTTAAGCCATTTTTCAATTTGAGGAAAAACGACTGTAGGAACGATGGAAAATCACCAAGGCGACGAGTTTCCTTTGGAAGTTAACAGCTCATAAAAATGCTCTGGAAAGAACTGCTTGATCCTTCTGATGTTGTGTCAAAGCCAGGTAAGCGTACAGTGTACGAAAACAATTCTGTCTCTTTAGCTGCTCTTATTATAGACTTACACGACTGTCAACTACAGAAAAAATGGCACTGCAGCAAACCCATTTCGTGCATGAGGTGGTTTGCGGCTAAAGATTCTGGGCATTTGGTTGAGTTGTAGGAATAGTTTTTACATTGTTTTAAAGATTATCTTCTGCTTTATATGATTTATTAGTTTGGGATTTAGAAGCAGAAGTTGCATAGCAGAGGGTAAACCACCAACTTCGACTAAATCGTGTTTTCGAACAACCGCAGGATACAACCAGCTGACTAAATTTAGATCTGCTAACTGTCATCGTGATCGCAGTAATGTGCTGCAACTAACTGTGCTAAGCAAGAACGAAAATTCCAAAGTTTTCTAAACGTCGCTAGTGAAGTGCGCGCTAGAGACGCCATTGGCAGTTTTGGAGAGGTCGTAAACGAATTAGCGGCCTTCCAAAAGAAAATGCTCTGCAGCTAAGTCAATTTCCAAAAAAGCTCAGTTTAAGCGGTATCGACAGATTTGTCATTGAAAGGGAAATGTTTTGCTGTAAATTAGGTTTCGTTATAGCAAATATGAAGGAAGTTAAGGAGTTGCGACTGTTTGCGACGTAAAAATCTGTCGCAAAGCGTCGATTGTTCACGAATTAGGAGCGGTATTGTAGACGTTGAAAATAGTTTTAAATGCCGTGAATGTTTGGCTTTGCGATGTCATGAGAATGGTTGGTTCTACGTAAGAAATGTTTTGTAAAATGCTTTCTACATAGATATGTCTCTTCTGAGCTCATATAAAAGAAAGTGCTTATAAAACCGCAGCGTACCGGCGATCTATTCCTCTCCTTGGGTCCCTTGTCTGGGGAGACCTCTCTGTCGGTTTATGCTTATTTTGATTATTTTCTCTGTAAAATATTAAAAGAAACGTTTAATTACCCAAGTTTGAGATGTGGGCGGAAGGCGGTCAAGTCCGTCGTGTCTATTGCTGTGGTCTCGCAGGAAGTGTTGAATATCGGACGACCAGAGGGTAACTCCTAGACTCATTCGCTTGCACGAAACTGTGAGCGCTGGCAGTTGACCATATCGAGGCGAAAGATCGTGGCAAGGATCGCTTATTTTTCGCACGGCTCACTACCAAATAATGCCGGAATAAAAATTTATACGGTATGACCGTCATTGTTCTGTAAACAATGGCAAAACCATATGACATAGCAACCTTGTATAATAGGGTTGCAGTTGGTCTGGCAGTTTCAGTCCGACGTGACGGCTTTTCTTTTCATCTGTATTACTTCGTAGCATCCACACCATCAGTTGCAATATGTACATTCGCTCAAATTTTCAGAAGCCATTTCCAGGATAATCTCAAGCCGCTCGGTTTCAATGCACAGCATTCTAACTGTTGGTATTGATTTAAAAATTGCAGTTGATACATTTGTAGCTGTGAATTTCTCTTTGAAAAGTATTTTTTTATTTTTTTATTTATTTGTTTATTTATAAAAGCATCAAGTGCTCTCATAAAACGTGAAAGTGACAAACAAAACAATCCTGCACAATACTCAACCTAACGAGGAAGCAACAGTGTAAAACGAGCGTAGTACCACTATGTATGCCCCACAGTTTCATTATTTTAAAGTGCTCCGCAACATTCAGAAGCTCAGATAAAGTGAGCCTGACCGAAAGAATGATAATAACATAAGAATGACAGTAATAAGTGATTTAATTTAATATAGTTAATTCAATTAACTTGATCGTGGTATAACGGTGCAGAGGTCGGTTAGGCACTCACGATCAGTATAGCTATGACGTGATTCCGGTTGGATGAGAAAAATCACCTCCGAGCAGCGTATTGAATATGGTAGAAACGTGAATAATCTTCTTCCAGCATATATGAACAGAAAAATTTTAAAAATCCCTTTTTGAAAATACACAAAAAGCTATGTACCTACTGAAGAGAATTAACTGCATCTAAATTGTTTCTGCGGTGCTAGGAGTGATTTCATAACCTAGAAGGTGACAAATCAGACCATTGAGTAGTTACTTTAGCAAACATTTTGCATACAGAGTTAAGCGAATACAATGCTACTTATTACTTCATTGGCGTATCCCATAATTAATTTCATCTGATAAGTTAGGTTAGTTGGTTCGTTCACGGAGACCTATTGTGTTGCCTATCGTAACGCAGTCATACGCAGTTCACCTCTCGTCTGAAAGTGCCAGTGGCGCCCTGTCATGTCTGTGCGTTTTTAATTAATTTTTATTAATTTATTAGTTTATTCCAGCACCAGAGCTGTACCTAAAACTACAACAAAAAAATTAACAACTTAGCACCAAGTAAGGAAGTAATTTCTTCACGCCTACGCGGTTCTTCTCCTCGTGTAGAACTAGCGAACTGAACAAACTCTCTTGAATTTAACTGACTGTGAGCAGTGAGTGGCGGTACTGAACAATCTGAAAATCAGAAGCCAATTCGAGAAACACTTTTAGTAAGGCAGTGCTCTGAATTGGGGGAGACACCTGAACGAGAAGCTAAATCAAATTTGATAGCAATCTGGGTGAAAAAGGGATACGGCCACGCTTTTTATTTTATGAATTTACGAACGCTGTTTATAAGACTCACACAATGTTGAGAGTTTTTGATTTCTGCAGAAATTATGTTTTGCAGAACCAATTTTGTACGGTCGTTGAATAATATGTAAACTCTTTTAGATAGTGATCTCCTTCGTTCTTCTACATGCATCTACTCACGCAGACGGTAACACTTAATGCTTCTAAATGAATACTTTTAATAATTCAGGACAAACGTATATCCATAAAATTTGAAGCTAGCCAAATTATCAATGAGGCGCCTTCCTGACATCATCGAAAACACTTTGTCAACTTCTTTGTTTAAAGAATACGCCAACTACCACCAGTTTTCTGTGTGAGGCCCTTCACCCAACTACCGGCTAAAGGCAAAACTTTCACCTTCACCACGTTTTTTACGGTTTTTAGTAAGGTAGGTTTTGGTAGGCCTCTCTCGTGTACCTAAACAGCAATCAAATGATTTTGTTATCATATTGTTCATCTATAGGGAAGCTTAAAAAATGGAAAATAAGGGATAACTAACGGAGTTTACCAATTCCTTTACGGGATGCGCCACGTTTCTTTCTTAAATGGTGTGTTGTAGAGGCTCTTTGAATGCGCATTTGACCTATACAACGACTTGAGATGGTCCGTCAATGGACAGATTAGTGTTTTTTATCGCAGAAAATTTCGGTACCAATTCATCAAGGAGGTATGGGAGGGTTGGTTGGCCCGGGCGGGACCCGAATCAAAAACCTGGAATTGCGGTGCGCGCGACAGTCAACGCCCACCTCGCCTGCGCTACCGCGTGCTCGAAATACTGAAAGTACAAAAATGGACAATAAGTCGAATGGTGTTCATTACTGAATAAAAAGGATAAAAAGGATAAAGGACGGCGTTACTCAATCCCTTTTGGGATGCGCCAGCGCATTCTACTTCTACGGGATGTCGTGGAGGCAACATGAATGCGTATTTGGCTATACAATGACTTGCGGTGGCCAGCCGATGAACAAGTCAGTGCTTTATCCTTCCCAGACAAGTCTGGTACCAATTCACCGACCCCGGAGGGATGGAAGGCTTGGTTGGCCTGGGCGGGGAATCCGAACCAGGAACCTGGTATCGGGTGCACGCGACAGCCGGCGCCTCCTCCGACTGTGCTACACGTGCCCGTTATTTTCATTACTGAATATGTACTAAAATTGGAACAATATGGAGAAGATTAACATGGCCCCTGCGCAAGGTTGACACGCGAATTCGTGATGTATTCCAAAGGAATTTTAGGGCTAGATAATTGCAGGAAATATTTCTTCACTAATTGTGTCTTCGAAGATTACTGTGGTCAAAGCAAGAAACCTAACATTCACTCCAGTCATTCTTCCTTTAAAAAGCTTGCGCTTTATAAATACTTTCTGTTCGACGCCCAATTTGTTAGTTAATTGACATTGTGGTTTGTTTTAACATCTCTTTGCCAGTTTCTTCCGGATTGTTACCTTTTTGGTTTTTCTTTGTAATTTTTCACTTAGTTCTGCTTCGCTATCATCTTGTCGGGATTTCGAGTGGTAGTAGTGTATGTACATCATTTTCATTACTCTCACCCAGGGTGAGGGCATCTCCCTATGTAATAATAATATTAATAATAATATAAACAATAATAAGTTAAGTAATTGGTGCCATACTCTATTCACTTCATTTGTTGTCCTGATTCAGTTGCCACTTGTCAGACCACGATGTGTCCACCAGGCACTACATGCCAGCAAGACCCGATGTCCTGTGCGCGCCTTCTTTGTGAGCAGCCTCCACCAAAATGTGTCACAAGTAAGTACATCTGTCTAGCATGTGCCTGAATTTCTAAATAACGATTTACGTTGGCTGTCCTTAATTTAGTTGATTTATGCAGTGGAGTAAAATGTCCACCCAATCAGGCTTGTCAGATGATGATGTCGACCTGCCTGGGTATTGGGTGCCCTCTCCCTTTCCCACAATGCGCTGCAAGTAGATATTTTCGAAAGTGTTGGTCAGAAAACAGAACCTAATCGTTAGAATTTCAGTTCAATACCGCGCCGGGAACGAGGACCCATTAAACACAACGTTTCATGGCAATACTTCTACTAACTCGTCAACCGACCTCGTCAACGAATAAATCTTTAAGCATTCTAAAAATTGGTTCTGTTGCCATATTTGTTATTTCAGTGCAACACTAAAGTTTGCCTGCTTAACAGCCCTAATTTTCTAATGTCAAGATAAAGTTGATGATGCAAGAAATGGTGCCTATGAAGTTGCAGACACGGGCTATGTGGGAACACCTTCTCTCGTTCCAAGAAGAAAGCAGCGTTACAGGTGTAATTGTTCAAGCTATATCCGTAGTGTGTTTCTTCACACTCTGAGCTAGCGTAGTTCTCGTCATGTATGTAGTTGTCTATCTCCGTTAACACAACATTACTTCGCGTAAATGATTAAAGAATAAAGAATAAAGAAAGAATAAAGTGTCTCCTCATGAACCCATTGAGAGCTTGGTCAACTTGGCTTCCCTCTCGAGCGTTTACAGTAACCTTACAAGTGCACGGTAATTCGCTTTTTTCGCGGAGATGCAAAAACGCACTTAAGCAAACATCAGCTATACCGGGAGACGCCAGGTAATTACAGGGTGTGTAAAAAGTATTGACGCACTAAACGCAAACGTTAGAAGTAACTACACGTTATACAATTTAACAAGTTTATATACAAATAGTTACCAAGGACCTAGCGAGCAGAATAGCATCATTTGTATTTTATACGGTCTTCTTTGTTGCGAATGCAGGGGCGAAGACGCCGAGGAAAGGCATCGACGGTGCGCCGCAAGTAGTCCACGTCGATTTCGTTCCATGCTTTGACCAGATCATCCTTCACTGACTTCATACTTTTGCGGGAAGTAGCGCAAGCCTTGTTCTTCAAAACCTTCTCATATAGAGTAATTCAGCGGATTCAAGTCCGGTCTGTACAGAGGTCATTCCTCCGCCGAAATGAAGTCTTTCAAGTTGGCGCGGCACCAGTCCTGAACAATCCTCGATTCTGCGCAGGAGTCTAATTCTGTTGGAAGACATACGGATTACTTTCGAGATGGGGTTAAAGCCGAGGAACCAGTTGCTTGTTTAGGACATCTTTACAGATAGTCTACTGATTTATCTTCACTTCTGTATCCATGAATACGAGAGGCGCTTGTGATGAATGCACAAACCATGATACTGGCCAGATGCGCCTTCCTTGTAGCAACCCTTCAGCCAGAAATAGCACTTTGGAGGTCCTTGAAGAGTATGTAACACTTTTACAAGTTGAATGCACACAAATATCAAGTCACTGAAGTCAAAGCATGGAACGAAATCGACGTGGACTACTTGCGGCGCACCGTCGATGCCTTTCCTCGGCGTCTTCGCCCCTGCATTCGCAGCAAAGAAGCCAATATAGAATACAGGTGATGCTATTCTGTTCGCTAGATCATTATTGACATTTTGTGTATAAACTTATTAAATTTTATGATGTGATGTTATTTCTAACGTTTATGTTTAATGCGTCAATATTTTTTTACGCACCCTGTAGATTAGATACCAGGGGATTGTCTTCGACAGAAGTCTTATGTTCTCTGTACAAGTTGATAATGCTGTCATAAGGGCAAACTCATTCTTATTCTCAATTTTTCAAGATGTAGAGTGTTCAGATAACAGAACAATGCTGCGTCTCTACAAGCTACACGTTTTGCCTCACCTTGAGTACTGCTCGCTGATCTGGAGTCTACTACATACACACATAACGAAAGCCATTCACAAAAATTGAAAGAGTGTATCATGTCTTACCTCGTATTCCTTTGTACAGTCAGACTTAAGACGCTTGAGGATATTGGCGCAATTTTGTATTTAATGTTTTCATTTCGCATTTTCCTGGGGAACTATTGCCATATGAGTATTTGACGTTGGACCTTTCAGTACATGGACGGACGGGTGTGGTATCCACTATTCGAACGCAGAAAAAAGTACACCTTAAGGTTTAGCAACGTTTTTAATAGATGTGGAAGATCGTTCCAGTTACTTCGGTCAAAGTGCAGCCGCGTTTTTAATGACAGACTGCATAAGCTCGACGTTCCTCTGTCCTTGTTTTCTACTCATTCACAAACACATTTTTAGCCATATATACATTTACCTATTGAATGCACTCTAGGTGCGCGGAAACCTCACATAGCATTGCAAATGCAACAAGAAAGCTACAGCACAGAAAAGAAATAGGTTCACTAATGAACTAATAGAAAAGAATATGTATTAGGGGGGGGGGAGGCAAAAGTAATGAGACTCTCCATGCCGTGTCCATATATCTCATGACTGCAGTCTGGTTCCGTGCTTATCGTATTTGTATGTTTGTATGCTACCTACTGAACGCCACCTGAGAAGTTACCACTTCCGCCTTTTCCAGAAGCATGTCAAAACCGCAGTCCGTCTCCTGCCGAAACCCCAGCCTGACCAGTCGACCTGTGTCGCGCAAATCTCTCCCGATTCCCAACCGCGAGCAGCCTGGACTCAATCTTAACGCAGGATGAGAAGTACGTCTTCTACCTTAACCCGGCCAAGCAGCCAGTCTGGGTGAGGCCTGTTGACCCGTTACCTACCTTCGTTCGGCGAGATGTTCGGCGAGAAGCACCTTCAGAGCTTTTGGGTCTGCGCCCCTGGACTGGTATACTGGAAGCTGTTTACCAAAAGCACGACGATAGACTACAAGGCCATGGTGAACGAAATAGAAGAGATAGACCTGCGACTCGAACTTATTCAGTCGCAGCGCGTCAAGAAGGTCCTCCTCTTCGACAACGCCGCACCCCATCGGGAACAAGTGACCACGGATAAGCTTACCCAGCAGGGATGGGCGGAAATTTTGAAAATTTTCCCAGAAAACAGAAAACAGAAAATCGCTTTCGTCAGAAAACAGAAATCAGAAAACAGAAAGGCCAAAAACGCCAGAAAATCAGAAAACAGAAAACAGAAAACAGAAAATTTCGAAATTATCACATGACCTAATTATTTTACCCAAAGATCCATATTTCCAGTAGCAAATGCTTTTGTATGACTAGAAATGTAGTCGTAGACCAGCGTTTTAATTTGCGCGCGTTTATAAAAATTTCTATTATACTTCAGTGCACTGCAATCAGCAAGTTTAAACGTGGACTGATAGAACCTAGGAATCTCGACCCTTGAAGTATACAACATTACTCATAAGCTCTGTTTCACCTCTAACGCCTCAATTAAATAATGGTCCCACTAGTAAGAAACTGGCCTTTTAGAGTACCGAACACGATGAAGGCTCAGTGATCACTGTTTGCATCAACTCAATTGCTAGAGTTTGTAGACACACTCTCGCAACATGCTCAAAAGCTGTGCAGAGATTTGTTGGTATTACTGGCTCCGCCAGAATCTGTATTCCTAGTTCGTTGCGTTCCTCGGGAATACCTTTCCTTGTAAGTGGCCTAGCTGAAAATTTTCAGGCCAACATAAATGCTCTTTACAGCACCTTACTACTTAGCCGACTAAAGATGTGAATTTCACAGAACAACACGAGATTGTGTCTGAGGAGGCTGTCAGCACAATAGGTCTTGGGCGGAGGTGCTTTCTTGAATGCGTAGACACCATACAATGAAGACCGAGCATATACCCTCTCCATCACATTATTATTATTATTATTATTATTATTATTATTATTATTATTATTATTATTATTATTATTATTATTATTATTATTATTATTATCCTCATATCTACACACCATATTACATCTCAGCGGAAGATCAGAAGAACCGCCTTGGTGTACAGAGGAGTGCACGGCATTAGCAACAATCGCGCGATCTGCCTGATGCTCGCAGTCTACAAGCTGTTTAGTCGAGTAATCCTGAATAGGGACAGTCATGCGAACAGGCAGGATTTCAGAGAGGATTCCGCACGATCCTCCACACACACCATTACGAAGCTCATCGAAGTGTCGCGAGAGTACAAGCTGCCGCTGTGCCTTACGTTCGTCGATCTGAAGAAGGCATTCGACTCTGTCGAGACTGAAGCGGTCCTCGAAGCCCTGCTCACTCAGGGCGTTCCTACTCTGTACGTCAGAATCCTTCGAGAGCTGTACAGTGGATTCACGACAAAGGTTTCGCCATTCTACAACAAGTCGTTGCCAACGTGAACAGAGAGGTTCGATGAGAGGGTATCCCCGGTTCTCTTCAGCGCCACCCTCAAAAACATCATTTGCGAACTAGAATGGGAAGACACGGAAGTGAAAGACGACGGATGGCAGCTACACCACCTAACACCGAGCGCTAGCCAGGCGGAGCGAATGCTGGCCGACTTTGATCGTGTACATATGTGGGAATGTTGGACTGCAGCTGATTCTTACGAAGACGATGTTCATGGGGAACGGACGAGTTTCGGATGCCTCATCCTCGCTCAACGGAACGAACATCTTCGAATGCTACAGATACGTGTATCTGGGTCGCGAAGTCAACATCACCAACTAACTAGCGCCGGAGTTGAGCAGGAGGAAACGAGCGGCTTGAGGAGCTGTCAAGAGTGTCGAAAGAGCAGTGGAGAAGACGAAGAACGTCGGGGCTCCGTACCTACCTTTTCGACTTCACTGTTTTTTCTGCCCTAACATACGGATCAGAGACCTGGGCTCTACAAAAGCAGGATGAACAAGCGATCAGCGTCGCGCAGCGTGGAATGGAGAGGACGATGCTCGGGGTGACACGACTCACGCAAGTGAGAGAAGGCCTCGAGACTTCCGAGCTTCGCCGACGTTCGAAGATCAGAGATGCTGCCGCATGACCAAGGTCGAAAATTAGGTGGGCCACGTAATGCGCTTCGCAGACACCGACTAGATTCCGTGGGATGTCAAGCGAACACCAGGATGCCCAATAACGCGTTGGTCGGACTTCTTCGCCAAAGCCCTGAACAAACAATATGACGCTATTCGTGTACCACGAGCGAAAAGGATCCATGGAGCACCCTGGAGCACCCTGGCACGCGGCATGAACGTATGGAGACGCTGCTGGTGCCCACCCTACCCTCAGTAACTCTAGGACAAGTGGTTAGTTAATACATAATTAAATGCCCCTCAGAGTACTAATTTTATAGTTTTAAAATAAAATTTTTAGTGATCGTAGACGGTCCAAACTACTACTAAAATCGAAAAGAATACGAAGCCAAATTATGAAAGTCTTAAAATGCCCTATGATATACTCCTATACTCCTTGCCAGCAGCACTTACACAATCAATCAAGCAAACAAAGAGGCATAGTTCATGAGCATATGGCGCAATTACTACATGAGCACATCCAAAAAACGCCACATGCTTACCATGTAAGATACTGTAGAAACACTATTTTGGAATAAAGCTCATTATTCTACGATACATTTTGGATTCTTTTTATTGGATTTCTGTAATAAAATTTTGTTCGCAACTCCATTTTCTGTTTTCTGGCCAATTTTTGGCCATTTTCCCAGAAAACAGAAAACAGAAAAAATTTGCCCAAAATGGCCAGAAAATCAGAAAACAGAAAACAGAAAACAGAAATTCCGCCCATCCCTGTTACCCAGCTGGGCTACGGTCACATGCTTCACCCACCGTATTCGCCGGACATCTCTCCATGCGACTACCACCACTTCTTGGGCCTACGGGACTTCCTGGTCGGAAGGGACACCAGAACCCAAGCAGTCCTTGACAACCATATCGAGCAGTTGATAAAAACCAGGCCCAATTTGTTCTGGAAGGATGGGATCAGGAACTTGGCTGAGCGATGACAGTATGTCATTGACCTTAATGGCATACACATTCCTCAGCATCGTTGATTTGTATTTAAGTTATAAAGAGATAAAGATTTTTTCAATTTGTCTCACTACTTTTGGCCCTCCTCCTAATAGAATTGTTGCTAAAGGTATTGTAGTAAAACATTCTGCACGCCGCCTTTGTGTCCTCCATAAGAAGTACTACTATTACTAGTATTACATAGTATTACTTGCTTATCCTCTTCTAATTTCTTGCATATCAATGGACAGCTGCGTTTTAAAGGTCTGCCTGCATATACTTAGCCTTCCTTTGCCCTTGTTTTCCTCTCATTCTTAATGACTTTTTAAAGGTGTCACTTTTTAGGTAGGCTTCTCCTTAATGGAGTAGCATCATTCACTGATCTTAAGATCCTACAGGTCCCAGCAATGAACGAAAAGCCATTGCGATATGGTGATATACTTGCTACTACTTATACTCGTCTGCAATGCATTCAAGATTAGTTAGTAATTCGATAGTGCTTACTACAATTTCTAGAGTTACAATCTTAGAAGCCTAGCTTCGACTTTAGGTTCACTTTTGCTCGTTCTATTTTTTCCCGCCGAACGAGGTTCGCCCTCACAGCCTCAGAGCTTAAACGGCGCTAGACGCACATTACCGCCCTAACACTGGAGAAATGAGCTCGTTCCAAGTAAATTTTCACTAAGCCTCGCAGTTTTCAGTACAATAGTAGGAAGGAATCGCGGGCCTCGGTCCGCGAGCTGGTATTAGCGCAGTAGGAGACGACGGCTGTCGTGTGCAATAAGGAATCCAGGTTCTCAGTTCGAATCCTGCTCAGGGTAGCCATGCAGTCAGCAAATTGGTGCCACAAACGTGTGGGAAAGACATTCATTCATCAGGTGGTCCCAGCCTTTCACTGCTAAAGTATGTCTTAAATACTTATTCAAATAGCCTACACGATATCTAACAGAAGCGGCCTGCCCAGCGCATCCCGCTAAGGGATTTATTAACGTTGACTTTTATTCTTTTGTGTTTTACCTTTTTTATGGTCATGCAGCTCCAGCGCTTACAGACAGTATTACCTCAGAAATTGAACGAGATTTTTTTGGCGGGATCACGAAGCTTCACTTGGGAAGTTCAGCCTATTTAAAACTCCCTCAGAAAGCTGCTAGCTGCGCTGCTGATGAAATTTCGTTGAACAATCTGTGAAATTTTACTATGGAACTATAGAGTCCTTACCAGTTCACTACACCGATTGTCCGAGCCTCTACTTCAAGTGTGATCAATTACTTATTTATAACGACAAAACAGCTATGGTGATTATATTTCTGAAACTCCTACCGATCAGCTGTGGGAGTAACTGCATTGAATCGGAGGAGAAACTACTCGTCGAAATCAAAATCAGCGTATCGTGAGAAGGCACGGTACGCAGGAAGCAGTGTAGAAGCAGTTGCAGAAGTAGAGCCAGTTCCTTAGTAATTCGCTCGTCGATCTTATCCCCAAACTAGTAAATCCGTCGTAAGTAAATTCCATAACAAAAACGCTTTACCTGCACAGAACCCTAGTAAGAGTTGCTCGTTTGTTGTCACAAGGAAGAAAGACACCCCATCGTCAGAATTACATATGGCAGTCGTTACAAAACTTATACCCGACGGCGATATAAATGTACGCCCCGATGAGTTGAAAACAGTAAAATCAATCATCTAGAGGTCAATTAAATTCCTGTCCCCGGAGAACTTGACAATGACTATATGGTACAATATCATTTACGCGAAAACAACGTCAGAATAGTAGAAAAATACAATCGAGACATAACCAACAAAGGTAATGCGAGTGAGTGAACGCACAGCGACCGCTTTTGCAGCGCAGCGCCAAAGAATACAAAACCAATACACTTGCAGTAAACATTGGCTAACGACAGTGATCGTAGTCATTACACTCTGTTTGGCGTACGAGCAGAGTGAACAGAATAGCCACAACACAAAAATATCCTGCATTACAGGAGGAGTTAGTGTATTAATGTTACAAAAAGCACAACAAATACATGTCCGTGGAGATGATTATTGCCAACTTGCCATAAACCCAACTTTAAAGAATTCAACGAAGCAATGCCTTGAGCTTGCTCCACAAGCGCGGCTTGTGATAAAATAACTTGCATCTTATACAAAAATGGTATCAAACTTGAAATGTTGGCCAAGAATAGCGACTGCAGTCACAGCAATAATCTTATACGTTGCCGTAATTGCCACATATACTAAAATCAATGGCATAAAAATCTCTAGAAGTACGCATGTGGTTGGTTGTCTCAACCAGTAGCCATTCACTCCCAGGCTCATACGCTTGCCCGAAACTGTGAACGCTGGCAGTTGACCATATCGAGGCGAAAGATCGCTCCCAGGATCGCTTATTTTTCACCCGGCTCACTGAAAAATAATGCCGAAACTCAATTTTATGCGATGTGACTTGTCACTGTTCTGTAAACAAATGCAAAACCATATGACATAGCAACCTTGCATAATAGGGTTGCAGTTGGTCTGACGGTCTCAGTCTGACGTGACAGCTTTTCTTTTCATCCGCATAGTTTTCTAGTATATACCCATCAGTAGCAATACAATCGTTCCGATTTTCAGGAAGTATCTCTGGACAATCTCAAGCCACTCGATAGCGATGCACAGAATCCTAACTGTTGGTATCTCACCTTATTTACAAATTACATTAAATTTTACATTTGTGGCTGTGAATTTTCCTTTGAAGAGTATTGCATGTGGTAGAAACGCGCCTAGCCTTCTTTAAATACATATGAACGGCAAAATTAAAAAAAAAAATCCTTTCCTGACAATACACAAAAAACCCGTGTACGAATTGAAGAGAACTAACCGAAACTGAATTGTTTCTGCTGTGCTACGAGTAAGGCCATAACCTAGAAGAGGATAAGTCAGAACCATTGCGTACTTGCTTCATCAAACACTTCAGGAGACTAAACCGGGATTCGGAAAACTGGCGTATCCCATACTTGGCCTCATGTGAAAAGTTGGGTTAGTTGATTCGTTCCGAAACTCTCAGTACAATACCGCTTACGCCGCACGGTCAAAAGTGGGCGAAAAAACGCCAACATAGCGTCGCAAAGCGTCGCACGCTCATAACTCCTTCAGTTTTAGGCTTTTTGAATAGAGGCTGGTACCGTTCGATTCGCCTCTTCGAGATCTACACAAGCATGTGCAGAACTTTACCGGAACACCCGTATTTTCGCCGTGGGTGGTCCAAAATTGGCTGGACGGGCGATTAGAGCAGCATATTTCCCAGGATATGCGTGCTTTCGGAGTATCTCGAAGATGGCGTACGTCGCCAGTGCTCTGTCATGCCAGGAATGCCCCGAGAGTGCGCCGTGCACAATGCACACAGAACCTAACCTATCAATCGAGTGGTCGAGCGCATGTCCCCTGCGCTTCTATCTTCTCCCACTGGGAACTGCGACGTTTTCAAGACTATTTCGAGCTGTTTGGAGAACGTTATCATAAATTCCCCGCCACAGCACTCAGGATTAGCTCCAATCTGTCCCAGCGAAACTTTGGTGTGCGCCGTGAACAATGCATAGAGAATCGAACCTTTCAATCGAGTGGGGGGGACAGCTTGTAGACTGATCGTTTGGGCAGTTTTATCAGAAATTTCTTGCCGCCTTACTCAGGAATTGCTCCAAGGCTGTCCAGCGAGCCTTTGGAGTGCGCCATGATCAATGCATACAGAATCAAACCTTTCAATCGAGGGGGGGGGGGCGACCGCTCGTAAATTGCACGCGCGGGTGTCTTCGGAACACAATAGCTCTGTCAAGTTGGAACCTTTCAGGTTGCAGTTTGTAGGTCTTGTAGGCAGTCGAACGGTCTGCTAGACGCCAAAGCAGAATGGTTTAACATAGGAGGGGGCAATGTTATAGGGGTGCGAAGATGCAGGTGAGGCTTGTGTGAAGCATTTTTTTCCGATTTCCGTGGACCACTGCGAGAAGACGCCACAAGCTAACGGCCTTAAAATGCGTTCGCGAACAGAGCGCTTAAGGTACTTTACGATGACGTGCTCGTAGCTCCTCAGCTGCCCAAACTGCCTAGCCTCAGCTGCCGTTTTAGAGCGGCGAAACCTAGCGGTTAGAGTTTCTTGCGCTCCTACTCGCCCAGATTTGAGTCATCGACACTCCGAACGGCACCGTTCCGTTCAGCATGAAAAGCGCTATCCAACGGTATCAATTCCGACCGATTTTGGAATCATCAATTTTTGACTGTTTCGCATCGAGGACGAGGCCGCGGCGGAAGGACGATGACGTCATCGAAAAATCGATGTCTTCGAGGTGGGCTATGCTTGATACCATGCGATAGAGCTTTTCATGCTGAATTGAATGGTGTCATTTAGAGTGGGAAAAACTGGAATCTGGGCGAGAAACAGCGCGGAGAGCGTCTGCCGTTGTTGCGCTAAATTGCAATGTTACAGTGGGGCGAAAATGCAGGTGAGGCTTGCGTGACGCATTTATTTTCCGATTTCGGTGGACCACTGCGAGAAGATGCGGCGAGCTAACGGCGTCAAAATGCGTACGCGAATAGAGCGGTACTTTATGGTGACGGGCTAAGAACTTCTCAGCTGGTCCATCTGCCGTTTTAGGGCGGCGGACTTAGCGGTTGAAGTTTCCTGCCCTCTTACTCGCCCATGTTTGGATTTCCGACACTCCTAATAACACCGTTTTGTTCATTGCGGAAAACTCTATCGAATGGTGTCACTCTCGACCAATTTCAAAAAAAAAGATTTTTTGACAATATCGATGACGCGGCCGCTCTAGGCCGAGCTGCGCGGACGATGACGTCATCGAAAACCGGTATTTTCGAAATTGGCCAGATTTCCTCGTGCAAACTTCGTCCAAAATCATCTAGGGGTTAATTGGGGCGCTGATTACGAATCCGACGTTCGTTTTTAAAAATTCCGCCGACTTCAGCAGGTTGCTTCCCATTTGAGGGTGGTCGGGTCGCGATCACCGATCACCCTCAGTTATCGGTATGAGCGCTCTCCTGCCCTAATCGTACAAATGTACTTCAGCATCGTGTTCGGCAACCCGAATAAGCCCCCTACCCTACACGAATTTTGAACAAAATCGATGATCCTGACCCGACCACCCTCAATTATCCAGAAGAAAATCCAAAACCTACCGAAGTCGAGATTTTCAAAAACGAACGTCGGATTCGTAACCCGCTCCCCAAATAACCCCTAGACGATTTTGGACGAAATCTGCACGAGGAAATCTAGTGGTCGGCATTAAATTTCAGCATGAAAAGCTCTATCGCATGGTATCAAGCATAGCCCACCTCGAAGACAT
>CANDYH010000677.1:0-24432 GCA_947396885.1 Heligmosomoides polygyrus polygyrus | reverse complement strand
TATGCTTAGAAAACTCTCCTAAACTATTCCACATCATAGTGCCCTCCTCAGCAGTCTACTCTGTCGTATCGTAGCCTTATGTGGAACTCTGTTTTCCGTGCCACCTGGTCGTGTCACTCTCCTGACAGCTTCCTGTTGTCGCACAGCATACACTCGTCGCTCGTGATGACAACTCGGTGAAAATCCGCTCGTTTTGAGGAAGACAAAGGAGCCAGGATTAGGTGCTGTAGCAATGGCTCATCGTACAGTTGGTTTAAAACCTATTCATCAGACTTTCAGCTCTTTGCAAGTTATAGGGAAAGCTAAGCTGTCACGCTTTCGGCTTCTAAGCTTATCTCGTAGATTTCCACCTTCGTGTCATAAGCACACTCACGTTTCATGGTCTTATCTTCGCCATGGATTTGCCTTAACAAAAGTGCAGAACGCTTTCTACTGCCTAGGTTGCAGTAGTTCATCTGTGGATTCATTCTCAGATGTGAGTCATAAATTGAGCTCATAAATGCACTGGACCGAAAATGTTCGCTTTCGTCTGTTGTTCAAACCTAGAGCTTGCACAAATGAGTGGCCTAGCATAGAGTGCGAACTCGTTTATGCGTTGTAGCCTCTTCAGGAACCCGTCACGTGAAATGAGAGCGAACTTAGTGGATATCACTGGAGGTATCAGCTACTGGGCGCGAGTAGAGCAGTCGGAGGAGGCGCGACTGTCGCGTGCACCCGATACCAGGTTCCTGGTTCGGATTTCCCGCCCAGGCCAACCAAGCCCTCCATCCCTCCGGGGTCGGTGAATTGGTACCAGACTTGTCTGGGAAGGATAGAGCGCTGACTTGTTCATCGGCTGGCCAAGTCATTGTATGGCCAAATACGCATTCATGTCGCCTCCCGTAGAAGAAGAATGCGCTGGCGCATCCCAGAAGGGATTGAGTAACGCCGTCCTTTATTCTTTATCCTTTATCAGCTACTGACGCTACAACTTAGTTAGCCTGTTGCTTTTATGAATTTAACAAAACATTTGAGCAACAGCAGCTGGAACATTATTCCTGCAGTTTTTTTCCAGTGTGAAAAATCGTCTAATAGAAACTTCTCAAGATTTTACATAGCACATCTTTCTTAGCTATCTCGCATACTCTTTCGGCATTTTTATTAAAAAAACAAAAGAACAAGCTCCCAAATATGCGGTCCTATCTGCGTTCCTTACAGTTCACAAAACTAAAGGCGCTCTCAATTCTCAACAGATTCGAGATTTTGAAAATAAACTGTGTACTGCATAATATGTATAATACGTATGTTTCTTTGAATTTTAACAAGCAGTGAATACGTTAAAAAGATAGATTTATCATACCACGATAGAGTTCTCGTCATGAAGCATAACTGAAGTAAAGCAGTTAATAGTAAAGTAACTAGTAATTAGGTGCAGCTATTTTCCTGATAACAGATTATGCTAGAAAAACCACTAGATACTAAAACTTATACGTTGCTTACGTAGTTAACTTACAACTAAAAGCTTGATATTCATTTTATTCAATTATTCATTTACTAACGGTTCAGCGGCCTCACGGCCGCCAAACATGTAGTTGGGCTTCGTCCTCAAGCCCCGAGAATAGAACAGCTTACAGAGATCAGTCGGGTTCTATTGCCGTCGGACGGTAAACGGCACCGACCAGTCAACCAATATCAACTGATTTACCTTTCTCTGCAAATTAGGCACCTCGGATTAGAGCTCGTACGATCAAAAGGGAGTTCGTATGTGTGTCAGTCCGCCTATTCCTTCGTTATCTGTCCTTTTTTATGCCTTCCTACATTTATTACAGTAAAAGACTGGTCTTACATATTATGTAGAAACACTAGTAGGATAGGTAAGCTCTCATCTTCAAGGCATCTCCTACAAAGTATGTCCATCCTCTATTCCCGCGATTCACACTCCGAAGTGCCCGTTGTATACATGGCGAGGAATAGACGGACTGACACGCATACAGACGCCCTTTTGATCGTACGAGCTCTAATCCGAGGTGCCTAATTTGCAGAGAAAGGTAAATCAGTTGATAGTGGTTGACTGATCGGTACCGTTTACCGTCCGACGGCAAAGGAACCCAACTGATCCCTGTAGTCGTTTCCCTACCTCTCCCGGAAGTACCCGTTACTCGCAAACAGCGCGCACACGCTGCATTAAGTCTGCGGCATACGTTCTGAATCAGGATGCATGGACATAGCACTTCGTCTTGACAGGTCTCGTGAAACCCGACACATGATGAACGATGTGAAACATCTGAATCCCGGCGCGCTATGGGCGACGCCTGAGACACGTATTCTGAATCTCGGGGCTTGGCCGCTTGAAATCCCATACATTTGCCGAGGCAATGGATTCGCTGACAAAGCGTCATGGCTAAGCTGAAAGGAAGAGCGGCTGACATACGCCGCCGCAACCAGAGCGTCTATTGTGCTTGGTTCCCACTTGCTAGGACGGACAACGTCGCACGCTGACTAACTGAAGTGCACACCATTTCCACGTCAGATTGGACACTTTTCGAATCAAATTGGGCGCTTTTCACACCAGGTTGGAGACTCCTCATAATAAACTTGAATCTTCTGAGATCAAAGTGAAGGTCTTCCGAATCAAAACGAGCTCTTACAGGTTAAACTACAGACTCTCGACGATAGCTAGAAAACATCCCAGGGAAAACTTGCCTTTACTTTCTAAATTTTTGGAGTAACTATGAGTGTGAAAATTTCGTTTTTTCGTTTTTGAGAAAAATAATAAAATGCGTTTTGTTTTAAAGTGCCACAAGACAGCAATCATTTAGTGCATCAAAAGACGAGATCGTGCTATGCACTCGAAAAGCTCGTCGCAATTTTCATTAGAATGAAAGTGGGAGTGCTGTTTACATAAAGCACAGCACAGCAGTGGGAAGATGTTTGTTCTTTCCAATTGCATTTGTGAATTGTTGGTGAAATCCATTCAAACAGAAATTTTGCTATCAATCGAATAAAAATCGAAACGCCTTGGACGCAGGCATGGTGTAGTCTCTTCTTTTGGCAGTAAAAATAGCCGCCTACCTGCTCCTGTAAACTAGCCTAAGCCATTGTTTTCCCAAAAAATAAGAATTTTATAAAATTTAAAACAATGTGTTCACTTATTGGGTAAGTGAATTAAAATTTCAAGGACAATCATACTACAATTTCCCTCGAAGAAAAAATTATTCTAACCTTTTTGGAGAATCTCTTGTTGTGATTTGGAAGAGGTTGAGTTTGATTTCAAAAGCGTCAGGTCTGCTTGAAAGAGTGCTCGATTTCACGTGAAAAGTGTACATGTAGTAGGATTTATTTATTGCAGATGGAAGTGCGCATCGATCAAGTCTGGTAGCAGAAACTACGACCAACAGCTAAAAATCATAACAAACTGCTATAGCAACTGCAGGGATAAAGACCACGCAACGACGGACGTGAACTGTAGCTCAAATGTATTTACAAGATGTAAATTGAAGTGCACGGGCTTTCGCAGAAAAACTTAGAGTGGTCGTGTTACCCAGATTTAGGAGACCGCAACCCCTAAGTACGCCAAGCACGCGGTGTAGAATACGGAAATTAAGAGGAATTGTCAATTAGGAACCAAGCTAGTTCAGTAGACGTCGTGCTAATCGCCTTGAATCCTTAAAACTGCGTGGCTACCAATCTCCCCAGAATGGCTTCGATTTTTTACCACCCACACCACCACAAACCTCTGAGAATAGTATGTAGACATGAATGCCAATTCTCCTTTAAATACCCCTTTGAATCGCACTAGCGAACTGCCGAAAGCAAAGTGTTGGAACACCGTCAATATTTTGCTCTCTCCCACCTAGTCGATTGGCTACAAATTCTAAATTCTAACTGCTAGCTCTGATGGTGGGAGAACAGCCGGCTACCGAAAGCTTGAAAAATGAACCATGCATTTCTCGACATTACGTCTCTACTTTCATAAACCTCGTCCACATATTGTCATCTCATTTACATTACGATTAGATTAAGGCGAGATCATTCATGCCTACCACTTCCACGCGTCTCTTCATTTCGCGGACATCCTGTGATAGCTTCTTCATAACATCGTAGACGTAATCGGTGGTGTCCCGCGCTGAAGAGTTCGAGTCGCCCCCCCTCCATAGATCGAACTCGAGCCGAATTCGGTTCAAGCCGGTTTCAACAAGCTCCATCCGGTCTGTTACCAGACTGAACCCTGAATCAGAGGACCTTTTAGTGCCTTCGGACAACAATGGGAGCTCGAGCTCGAGAATAGTCGAGCATAGAGCTCTTTACAGCCTCTTGGCACCTACTTGAAACGGCCTCCTGCAGCTCTATGCAGCGCTTCGTCAGGCTGTAAGTGTTAATTGCAATGTAGACGACGGTGACAGAAAGCACAGACAGCAGAAGACAGTGGCAGAGTCCGACTTCGAACGGTAGAAAACGCCGCACACCCCTCTCGCTCCTGAAAATCCTTGACGTCGGGTAGCATGTGTATGTTAATAAGCGCTCTTCCGCCTTGACGCATTCGTCAGGCAACGAAATTAACCGACGCACAAAGCGATTCGAGCCATCGTCGTCGGACAAAGACCGCCTCGCCTCAGGGAAGAAGAGGCCACAGAGGACCATTCGGTGAGCGAGCGGCCTCATTCATCAATGCACTTCGCCACGGCTGACAACACCACATCTATTTCAACCCACTTTTGGAAGAATCGTCTCCTTGGAGGCCTTCGCTCCGGCTCGCCGCCATCCGAGTCGTCGGACGCGGCGAGAAGGCCGGAGGGCATCGCGTCACACCGAGAATACGTGCTGCACAGACAGGGGTTCGGTGTCGTCCCGATAGCCGACAATTTGGGCGAAGCTCGTCTACGATGGTATGGCCACGTTCTTCGCGCTAACGACGACACCGTCTGCAAGATTGGCATGAATCTTGAAGTCCCTGGAAAACGGCCCAGAGGACGCCCGAAGCAACGTTGGCTAGACACGTTGCACTTGGACTTAAAGATAGCTGGTGTGCATCCCGATCAAGCATTTGATCGGGAGAAATGACGTCACCACACCAGAAGAGCGGACCCCGTCACCAAGCGGGAGAAACGCTACTGAAAATGATGATTTTTTTATAAAAGTAAAAATTTGATGAAATTATTATACTGATTGAATTAGGTAAACTAAAAAAATTTCAAAGAAAGTTATGCTGGCTTATAAGAGTTTTCAATTTGATTTAAAAGATGTCCAATTTGACGTGAAAAACCACTAATCTATTAAACACCTGTCTAAATGCCTCAGTAGAAGATTGACTGGTATTGGCTTAGCACTCCAAGAAGCTAACGATCGAAATGAAGGTGAGGCCATGGAGCTTCAAGAGAAGATCTTGCAGGAATAATATGTTCGAATAGAACTTCCGCGATGAGAACACAATTACAGCTAAAAGGCTGAAGAATCATTTCACAAGGAGAGGATCCTATGACGAGCAAAATGAGACCGTGCAAAACAATCAAAGAGGATCGTGCATTCGGCAAGGAAAAGTACTGTTTGACTCCACGTCCATAATCAGTGATACTGCTGCTCTCCTCGGGGATTGGTGACTAAATCGTAAGTGATGAACCAGTGTGTTACCTACTGCACACTTGCTTACTCTGCTAACTTGGAAGCATTTACAGTCACTTGAAGTTAATGACAAATTCAGCCTATTATGGACGTTTCAGCTCGACACTTTTCCATGCCCTTTTTTATCTTATTTGGCAAAATTCTGTGGCTTGAGCAGGAAACTCCTTTACCCTGAGCCAAAATTTAAGCAAATCATAAAATGTGGCTCAGAGTTGCGCTCAAAAACAATAGATCAACTCTTTTTGTTCGATGCTACATTTCTGTCGCGGGTATCAACAGCAGGCCGCCCCATTCTGTAGACTTCCACTCGATTCTCTTTGTTTTCTCTCTATATTTGGCTAGCCCTGGTAAAATGTCAGTGAGGAGCGGTACTGAAGTTTCTTCTGTGTCCGAGCTCAGCAGCGCTATGTTTCGCTCCTCATTCTCACTCACTCTCACTGGTCCTCTTCGGCGTCACTTACTGCAGTTCGCTATACATTCTTAACAAGAAAGGAAGTGTAGCAGCAGAACGGCGAAAACGCGCCATAAAAAAAAAAACAGAAAGGAAGGCGCGATGACAGGAGATGTAGCGTTTCCGAAATGAGGCGAAATTTGAGACAGAGGAAGCCAACGAGGAATCCCCTTCGTTTGACTCAGCAGAGTTCATCCTGTGCTCTTGCATCTTGCGTGTACTTCTGAGCGTGTTTAGGCCGCAAGAGTGATGGTTTTCTTCGGATAGCAGCTAGATAAAGCCCAAGCAAATAGCGCCGCTTCCAGGCGAGAGAGTTAGACATGGCAACGGTACTTAAACCTCTTCCTCACAAGCATCGATAACGTGACGTTTCTCGATGAATAATCATGACGATTCTGCTGACACGTCGGTGATAGACTTCTATGGAACACTTGGACGCCTCCGTCTGCAGTATGCCGAGCAACAGACATCGACGGACCATCATATTAACGAGACTCCAATGAGTGCCTTTAAGGAGATTGTGGTCAAGAAGTCGAGGCGAGTGAACGTCAGCAGTAGCGCGTATGGGAGTGCCCTTCACTCCTCTTAAACATCAATAGCAGCTCTCCCAGTTCTTCATGAAAAACTCGACCTATCGAATTTTCCCACAGAGGCTTTTCAAGAAGTACGTCTCCGCTTCTCAAATAACTGTGTGAAAATTATAACGATTTTAATCACTGACGATGCAATAGCAAGGGAAAAGCACTAAATAAGTGTCAACACGAGAATGCCTTCGGATGGATTAGCATCGCTGTAGGAGCACATCACCATCAATAAAGTCCATGGACCCATTCCAGATCGCATAAGCAATGAGGTGCCGCAAGAGGGGCCTAAAGCAATGGTAGCACTTCTATGTGAGCCCGTTCCTACGACAGCACGAGAATAGGTCGACCTTCTGCCACCACGGGAAGGTTGCTTGAAGCAGCACAATGTGCGGCTTTCAGTTTTCCCTGGAATCCTCTCAAAGGCTTTCGCACATTGCATTTGAGGAAATTTATTTGCCCATTTGCCTGCATAAGGAACTGTTTGAAGCGATCGCTTTGATTACCTTAGCCATCCCTTCCACCCAACGAGAAGCGAAATGGATTCACTGGCTGTGCAACATTCCTCCAGCCATTTACAACAGTAACGCTGCTGTTCTCCACTTTGGAGAGCAACTTCGTCGACGTGCTGATTGGACCGATTCCACCCGCACCAGGTTCGCATGTGCGAAGAACACACTACCAAACTGTAGCGCCAGGCGGGACTCGAGCGTGCAACTCCTGCTCATCGGGCGGTCATGCTCTACGCCATTACTGTTTGAATTGTTACCCTTCGAATTGTACCACTCTGCGAGAAGACATCACTTCACGTGAATTGGAAGTGCGCACAACAACCTAAATATGACGAGTAACAGAGAGGACGAACACTTGTAGAGTTAACATGCTCCCTCGAAATATTTGCGAGAAGTGCTTTCCAATCCTAAACAATCCATTCTTAAAGTCGTTTTCCACATTCAACGTAAGATTGTGGAGCGCACATCGCGCAATGTGCTCGCTTTCGTTGGGTGAAATAAAATTTATTACATTCCTCCCGTCATACGTGTTTCATGAAGGAACATTCAACAACATTCACCTTCTTACACATATCTGCAAAAGTATCAACGTAACTGGACAAAAAATGAAAGACAAAGGACGACGCTGATCAATCCCCTTCTGGTTTGCGCCACGCACTCTATAACTGCTTTGAGTGCGCGTTCGGCCAGTGAACTGAAACGGTGTGCAGATAGACAAGCCATTGTTGTAACCTCAGACAAGTCTGGTAGCAATTCACCGACCCCGGAGGGATGGAATCCTTGGTTGGATTAGTCGGAAATTCCAACCAAGAACCTGGAATCGGGTACACGCAACACCCGGAGCCTCCTTTGACTGCATTACCAGGCGCTCAACTGGATACTTCTAACCGTGAAAAAAGCTGCAGAGAAGAAGTTTAGACGAAAATCACTTGAACGCAGTCCAGGCATTTTCTGCTCTCGATTTTCGAGAGGGCTAATGAGAAAAACGTCGATAGCATTTCCTCTGTGAGAAAATACTCTCATAGAAGAACTAACCGGACGAAATCTGAGCAAGAATTTATGCCGAATTTACACGCAGTAGTTGGTTACTCTAGTCTCTATATCAGAAAGTCATCGGACCACAGTTCCCCCCTTCTGCTACTTCCAATCCATCCATCTCTATCAGAAAATGGTCCACACCAAAACGCCTCAAAGTGCTGTTCATAAGGATAGTGGACAAGGACAGGAACGGCGATAACCAGTCTTTGTTTGAGGTGTGCCAGCGTTCTACCCTTAATGTCGTGAAGGGAAGTTGGCACTACATTTTGTCCGTACTGTCGCTTGAGGTAGTCAGCCGATGGACATGTCAGCATAATATTCTTCTCAGAAGAGATCGGAATCAATTCACCGATCCTAAAGGGATGGAAAGCCTGTCTGGACCGGAACGAAGAAGCTCGAACGAACGAAGAAGCATGTCGGCATCCCCTACGACTGTGCTACAAAGCACCCAAAGACCGTTTTAGCATCGAGATAATTGCACTCTCAAAATTAACTCTGCTGGAGGTTTCCGAGACAGTTGTGGGCACTATTAGAACATCGATGGCAATTTTCCGATGGCGATCGTCACCGGAAATTGCCTGCTTACGGCGGTTTCGGCTCGAATGCTATGGAATACGGATGCCGTTAAGCAGAAGAGCTATGATTATGTACGACGAACAGCGAGTTCTTAAACGGTTACGAGAGAGTTCTTGATATGCTTCGCACTCATAGCTTAATCCCTCTCTCCTGGATCTCTAAATCGATTAATTATGCAACGAGTACTAGCACCTCGTACATATTTATGAGGTGCTGGTACTCGTGTTCATCACAAATCGATTTTACGAGAGATCCAGGGAAGAGACATGATCAAGCTATGTAGGTAACTGAGCAGCAACTAAGTTGACACCGAACTTATTTGCGCGGAAAAGCGCTAAATCGCCAGTCCACTGGATACCGCAAGCTTTGTGTCTGCAGAAGCGCAGACGGTTTCAGTAATACACAAATTGAAATAATAACACATTGCACTGCTGATTAAATCTTTGTTGACCTTTATGCCCCTTCCTGGTGTTGTCAAACGAGTTGACAACACCAGGGAAGGGGCATAAAGGGTCGGCCCGGAATGCACTTTATATTGACCGCCTTTTATGGGGCTTGACTTCGTTGTTATTCTAACATTTGCGAGAAATTTCTAATGCTGATGCCACTGTAGATTGAGAGAAATTGACGACGATTGCCTCACACGTGGAAAACTTCTTTGCATAGCATGTCGTTCATTTTCTTCCAGGTATGAAATAAGAGCACGCTCTCTGAATACTTATAACTGCACAATGTTTCTGAATACATCCCCACAGTCAAATTTAGCCGTTCAGTGATGCAGGCTTTCTAGGGCATCACAAATTGGTTAGTGTTCGCGTACTGTGCGACCTAGCCCTCCTTTTCTTCCAGAGCCGACGAATTTGCACCGCTTGTGAACGGGAACGATAATGCAGTGTCCTGGTTGGCTACTAACAATCACAAGTCATTGAATAGGGGAATAAACATTCATGTCGCCTCTGTGATACTCTTTAAAGGGAGAATGAGCACCGCATATAATGAGAAAAATTATTTGGCCAAACACTTACACTTTTCATGATATCAGCATGAAAAGGATTGCAAGGGTTAAAAGATAAAATTCGAAGCCATTCTATCTGTTTGGGATGCGCCACGCATTATACTTCTACAAGATGTCGTGAAGGGAACATGAATTCGTATTGCGTCCATGCAAAGTCATGCGGTGACCAGCCGATCATGCAGTTAGTGTTTTATAGTTTAAAAGTTAACTTTAGTATCGAAAGAAAAAACTAAGGTGCTCCATTTAGGAAGAAGAAATCCTGGCTACACATACAAGTTAGGTGAAAATGAGATTACAAGCACTGAGCAAACAACAGATCTTGGGTTCCTCCTCGATGCAAATTTAGCTTTGGACGCGCATTGTGAACAAATCGCAAATAAAGCGATAGCTGTGGTACACAATCTCTTTAGAAGTCTTTCCACAAAAAACCTATCTGTCCTTGTCAAAGCTTATAAGACATACGTTAGGCCGATACTTGAGTATGGAACAACAATTTCTTACCCAGTTAAGAAGAAAAATATACTTCGACTTGAAAAGTTTAAAAAGCTTCACTAGAAAACTATTTATTAGGAAATGTGGCTTTGATTACCATGCTATTCCAGCAGTGATATAAGAAACAAACAACTTGGACTACAGACGCTTTCATACAGATGAAGAATATACGACCTCGCAATGGTACACAAAATTCTCCATGGTTTCTGTGGACTTGACAAACGTGATTTCTTCATGGTGAGACTATCTAGAACCCGAGCTGGAGGAGAGAAGCTTTCACTAAGCACTGCAAAATCTTCAATTCGACATAATTTTTTTGTCAATAGAGCAGGTTCGGATTATATGAAACTTGCCAAAAACTCAGTTATTCCGTACAACCTGAAGCCATTTATTACGAATGCATGTCGATTCATAAATAATTCTAGGACATAACGAGATCTTGTGGCAGAGCCCCTCTTGGTCTGTTCTCCTTTCTATTCTTCATTCTCCGGGTGTTTGTTATCGCATATACTTTCTAATCATTCTATTACACTTTGGTCTGGATCATTGTATAAGGATAAAGGATAAGGGTAAAGGACGGCGTTACTCAATCCCTTCTGGGATGCGCCAGCGCATTCTACTTCTACGGGATGTCGTGGAGGCGACATGAATGCGTATTTGGCATATAATGACTTGCGGTGGCCAGCCGATGAACAAGTCAGCGCTTTATCCTTCCCAGACAAGTCTGGTACCAATTCACCGACCCCGGAGGGATGGAAGGCTTGGTTGGCCTGGCGGGAAATCCGAACCAGGAAACCTGGTATCGGGTGCACGCGACAGTCGCGCCTCCTCCGACTGCGCTACACGCGCCCGGATCATTGTATACTGTTTCTAATTATATTGTTCTTCACATGGATTTTAGCCATGTAATAAATAATAATAATAAAATAGTTTCTAGGTAGGTTTGGAAACAGTTCATCGACCCCGGAGGAATGAAAGGCTGGTGCTTGTGCAAGGATTGTTTTCGATCAAATTTGAGAAAAAAATTGATCAGTAATACTAATAAGAAGAGGCGCCGGCCATTACGCGTGCCATGGATCGAGGTTCTGGGTACCTCCTAGACTGGCCAAGAAAATGAATATACTGAATAAAAACGGAGACTGGGTTGCACTTAGAATGCCAGATCATTCAGAGTTCATGCCACTTTCTCCTGGTCGACGGAGAAACCCAGAACGCTGTATGACGACCAAATGGCGCTTCTCGTTGAATGCAATGGAATATTGGCAGGGAAAGATCCATCGCATACCTGACAGTCTCAGATGGAGAAAGCACTGGCACTTTGTTCATACCAAACCGTATAAGCCCGACTCGTCGAATGACGGATGGTCTGCCCATCAGGATTCCTGAGCAAAACGCGATCTAATGGTCGACGAGGACTTCAACAAGTTTCATCAAACTGCGCTAGAGACAGGAAGATGTGAAGCCCTCTACTCACTATTTTCTAGCACAATCTCCGCAATTCAAGAGAACCAGAGACCATATATGGCGCTCGTACGGGACATAGCGCAGCTGGGCAGAGGCGGAAACTACCTCATTAAAGTGCCAGTCAATCAAATGAAGCACTGAAACCCATCCGACGTCGACGTTTGGTAACGCGACGTCTGAATGGCAATGTCCGCTCAAGGAGGCGAAGAAGACTGCGACCGAATGGGTGGATAACTCCAGACAACTCAGCAATTACATAGGCCTTCTGCTTCGTTCACCGCAGCGGTTGTTCGTAAAAGGGAGTCGTCCGTACAGCAGTTTCGTGAAGACGGCGTCGCGACAGCGGAAAACAATGCTAAGAAGAGGCCATCTATTACTCAGAGAGCCGTCGAACGACGTCGCCCGTCACTCTCTGACCGGAAAAACCAAAGGAAGTGCTTGGTGCAAGTGAAGTGCTCGGACAATCGAAATCGGAAAGCAGCACGGACTCCAGTTTACTTGTGGAGGGAGCGGATAGATTTGGATTCAAAAATTTCTGCATTTCTACTCGTATCTCCCTGGCTCGGAACTAGTACATATAAGCCCAACCTTCGTAGGCTAGCTGCAGAGTCCAAAAATGTCAAAAATATATGGACACTAGTAGCTCACTGATCCCATTACAATGGTTAATCTACTGCAGCGCAAAATTTCTATATCGTCGCTTATGGAGCACCACTTTCAATCCCTCTTGCAGAAGCTCGATTCACGCTCAAGACCAGAGGACCACGCACCTGCTGACTCAGGCCGAACGCCGTCTGACCTTTATTGGGCTGAAGGATACCGTTGCTCCCGTCGCACATGACATCCAGTCTTCAAGAGGGGCAAATGAGTAGGAACTCGTGTGCACTCGCAGTAAGACGTGAGGCGAGAAGGCACTTGAAACTGTCGTCTCATATGCCTACCGAGCGTACTTTCTGAGCTCTTCACGAATTCTTGCACGCATTTAGGGACACCGGACCAAGCGAAACCCAGGGAGAAATTTTGCAAGGGATTTGTGCATAAAGTTAGCTGTATACCTTCTCCTTTCTCTCATTAGCATATCATTGTTTGAAATCGTGTAAAACTAGGGAAACCAATTATGCCTCAATTTCGCTTCAAAATGGATGCTTTCGAAACAAACTCGCAAATTTTTATGCGAACTAGCCAGTTTTGAAATCAAATGAAACACTCCTCTAAACAATACGGATTATTATGAATTGAACTAGATACTCTTTAAGGAAGTGAAGATAGAAAGATAATTCTTAAAGGTAGAACAAAATGACGATACATGCCGGACAGACGCTCTGCAGATATGTGGGAACGTGCATTGCGAGTGCAGGAACGCGCCGTTGCTCCTACCGTAATCGATGAGCTACAACTTCTTCAAATGGCATCACCGGAGGGGGCGCCTGCCGCCAGCTTTGATTCGGCTATATTCTGCTAGACTCTTTCGTTTAATACCCCATTGAATATGAATATTCTTCAGACATTTTTCTAATGAGGAGGACGGGCGAAGGCGTGAGTAGCGGTAACCCTATTAAGAAAAACCCGCTAAAAATTCCATTAAATATATTTTTCCTTTTTTCTAATTTCAAAACTACATTTTTCCTAACATACATATATCATTTTCAGGTCGAATTGGACACTTTTCACTTCAAATTGGGCACTCTTCTAAGCTAGCCTAGGACTTTTGAAATCAAAGAGAACTCTTCCGAATTGAAACAACCTTCATACAGGTTGAACTGCAGACTCAATAAGATGGTTAGAAAAATATTTTGCCCAAGGAAAATATAGAATAACTTTTTTTGAAATTTTTTTAACAAATTAATTTTGTTTTGAGCGCAGCAAAGCAGCAACCATATAGTGCCGTAAAAGACGAGATTGCGCCATGCACTCGAAAAGCTCGTCGCGATTTTTATTTGATTGATAGTGTAATTGCTGTTTACATGGAACAACGAGGTATGTGCGTCCTTAACAATTGTACTGTTGCATTGTCTACAGTTCTTGTTGTTCGAGGAAAATTTCAATATGATTTCTTTGAACCTTCAATTCACTTGCCCAATAAGTGAACACTTTGTTTGAAATTTTATAAATTTCTGATTTTTCGTGTTAAAACAATGCTTTATAGCTTGTTTTAAAGAACAAAAAGCCTGAAATTTTTAGTGCCAAGAAAAGAGATTACGCCATGCAATCGTCCGAGACGTCGCGATTTTCATTTGATTGACATGTAAATGCTGCTTACATGAAACAGCAAGGTGGGGATTTGCGCGTTGTTCATAATTGTACTTGTTACGTTGTCTACAGGTACGTATAAATCATCATATAAATAAACGAAAATAAATCAACGCATACATACAATGGACAATGCTCACGTATTGGGCAAGTGTATTAAAGGTTTAAAGAAATCATACTGAAATTTTCCTCGATCAAAAAAAACTTCAATCAAATGAAAATCGCGACGAGCTTTTCGACTGCATGGAGCTATCTGGTATTTTAATGCACTATATGGTTGCTGCTTTGCTGCGCTTTAAAACAAAATTTAATTTGCTATTTTTTCTCAAAAATTTTATAAAATTATTAATCTCCTTTGGGCAGCAAAATTTAAAAAAAATTCAAAAAAAGTTATTCTAAATTTTCCTTAAACAAAAAATTTTTCTAACCATCCTACTGAGTCTGTAGTTCAACCTGTATGAAAGTTGTTCCAATTCGGAAGAGTTCTCTTTGATTTTAAAAACCTTGGGCTAGCTTAGAAGAGTGTCCAATTTGATTTGAAAAGTGTCCAATTCGACCTGAAAATTATATATATATATATTTATTTATTTATTTATTTATTTATTTATTTATTTATTTATATACAGCAGGGAGACGCGATTTTTCTTAAGTTATTCACAGCGGCACTCCAGGATGCCATGAAGCACTTGAACTGGGACGATAAAGGCTAGCTACCTTGTCGACGGTAAACGGATCAGCAACCTTCGCTTCGCCGACGATATTGTTCTCATCTCTACCAGCACGGCAGAAGTCGAGGAAATGCTGAGCGAGCTCAATGTGGCAGGTATGAAGATTGGATTGGACACGAATGTGTCCAAAACGCAATTTATGGTCAACCAGTGGTGTGACACGGGACTCGTAAGGCTAAATGGAGTCGCTCTGCAACAGGTCGACTCCTACGTCTATCTGGGAAGAGAGCTGAACATGGATAACGACCTCGCTCCTGAAATCGCCCGCAGGAAACGCGCAGCATGGGCAGCCTTCAGTTCGATTTGCGAAGTCACCGATCAGGTCAAGGATCCCGGCCTCAGGGCCTCGATATTCAACGCCTCTGTACTGCCTGCGATGTGTTACGCGACGGAAACCTGGCCCGACAACAAGACAATCGCCAGAGCGATGCAAACTACGCATCGTGCACTGGAGAGATGTCTTCTAAGGACAAGCCTTCGTCAGCAATGGCAAGAAGGCCTACGAAGCTCGGAGCTACGGGAGAAGTCGCAATTAGCAGACCCGCTGCAGTACATGAAGAAGTCCAAATATCGCTGGGCCGGACACCTGCTTCGACGAAAGGACGATAGATGGAGTCTCCGTGTCACAGAATGGCTCCCGAGAGACCATAAGAGACCACTGGGACGACCGCCAACGCGATGGGCAGACTCATTCTCAAGATCTTTCAGAGAGCGGAGTCTGCCTCACTGGATGCAAGCAGCCAGAGATCGAGCGGTCTGAAAGAGTTGTGGTACCCACTGAGAAGATCTCCTGCCGACGAAAGGATCATCAAAGTAGGTATACAAATAAATAAATAAATAAATAAATATGTATATATCAGAGAAATTCCATCACGCCGTTCAGATAAACTTTAAAGGAAAACGTCGTTAATTCATTAAATCATTAAAGCATATCCCTGATCCATACCCTATCGAGAAACATTCAGGTTTGCCGGGAACAGCGTCTGCCCCCAGATCTCGCCTTCGCGAGTTACGAGAAGGCACTTGGCAGCTAATACTGCTCTGTGTGCACTTATCGGTCAGTGGTTGGCCAAGACTAGTGATATGGTAGAACATCGGCCGCCTGCTGCGCTGGATGCAACACGACTGTCCAGGTGTTTCGCCGCCCTACTTCAAAATTGGGAGGTGGCGCGATAGACGACACCGCATCGCCGAAGCTGTTCGTCGCAGCGCCAACGCCTCCAACAGATGAGTTCAGTTTCCCGAAAGGCTGTGACGAAACCGCTTCTATACTGCAGTGAACAACTGCGTGTTTGAAGGTTTTGGAGCCTAGTGATTACACCTTTTCAATAGGTGGCTTTTCAAGGAATATATGAATGGTTTGCGGCAAAGCCTCAAGTGCATCGAATATGACTGGCTGAAATATGATTGGATTACATGCGATGTATGTACTCCGCAATAAGAGGAAAATCACCTGGTTGCTCCTGCTTGGGTGATGATTTACTAGGCTGACGAGCTGGCGCAGAAAAACCTTCATGGGAACACTTTTTTGGTAGAGAGTACACGGTAACAGAAAAAGACACCAAATGCATATATTTTTTAGACGGACCCTGCGAGATCAGAAAGGGGGAAATGTATTGCTATTACAAGACCGGCCATATCTTTTGGTGTTTGGGCGGAAAAAGAGGAAAAAACCGCCTTTTCTGCCGCCTTTGTGTAGCACTTTTCAAACTGAGCGCATTGTAAATGGAAACAGATATTCGTGATTAGCACCGAGCCCTCTTTCCGATGAGCTGCAAAGCGCATAGCGAGCGCCTGAAAAAATATTTCAGTGACCTAATTTCTGCCTGGCTCGGCTGACCCCTCCCTCGCTGGAGGTAATTACATCCACTGCTCCTAAGTAGCTAATGAGGAAAGAGATTCGGCCTATTAAAGCCTATTTATTACCTTATATATAACAACATATAGTTTTCTTGATTCCCTAGTTTCTGCGGTCACTATGATGTAATTTTCTGAAGGATCTGATAATTTAAGAGAATGGAGTTTTTTGGGGTGCAAGAAACCATTTTATTACGTTGTAACGAAATAAATGGCACTGAACCACTGTAAATTTAAACAGTTAATATCTCGGCTTGTAGGCAAGTTTATTAATCGAAATAAAAACCATCTGATTCTACACATCTTTGCCAACGTGACACAAGCCTTTTTATCCCAGTAGCATAAAAATCAGAAGTTCTGGAATTGACGAAATCTTCGAAGGCACTTTCGGCATCCTGTTGGTATTTGAATATTTTCCCTACTAAGAAGTCGCCAAGATGCTTGAAGAAATGGTAGTCTGTTGGGGAGAGGTCGGGAGAAAACGGAGGATGTGGTAGAGTTTCAACGCTCAGCTCATTCAATTTCTGCAACGTCATTCGTGCTACATGGAGGCGAGCATTGTCGTGCAAGAAGGAGAACACGCCTTCGGTTCACCAAGGCCGGCCGGATATCCGTCAACTTTTCCATCATTTCTTCAATTTCAATGCAGCACTTCTCTGCCGTGATGGATTCACCGGGAGGGAGGAAGCTGTGGTGAATAATTCCCAGCGAACACCACCATACTGTCACCACTACTTTCTTTTGGTGCAATTCCGGCTTCGCAAAAACCTTGGGGCTCTCATCGCTGTCCACCCACTGTGCCGATCGTCACCTGTTGTCGTACATTATCCATTTCTCGTCACAGGTTACGATGCGATCAAGGAATGGGTCCGTTTCATTCCATTCCATAGAAGCAGTGCGGACGAGATCTCATATCGTCGATTTCTTTGCTCCTCAGACAGCTCCTGAGGCACCCATCTTTCCAGCTTTTTGGTCTTTCCAATTTCCTTCAGATTCCGGGCAGCTGTGTTGTGACTGACGCCAGGAACCTTCGCTATCTCTCTGGTACCTTTGTGTGGATCCTCCTCTACCACATCTCTCAGCTTGTCCTCATCAACATCACTATGCCTCCCACGACCTTCATGTTCTTCCAAGCTCTCATCTCGATTCCGGGACTTCTGATACCAACGATACGCCGTCCGAATTGTGGAACATCCTTGACCGAATGCGGTGTTGATCTTCTCGTCCGCCTCCTTAGCTGTAGTGCCCAGCTTGAATTCATACAAGTAAATGCCTCGGATTACCCTTTTGTCCATCTGCAAACAAGTCGATAAAACTCTAAAGTTTTCCCACTTTTACATAGAAAATTTGGTACTTTCCGGTAGAGCAAAGTTTTCGCTTCTTAATGATATGCCAAATGTTGCGGTTTGTTCTTGATCAAACGCGTAAAGGCGCGCCAAAAAATGGCGCGAGCCAGTGCCATTTAATTTGTTGCAACCCAATAGAAGGGGATTTTAGTAGCAGTTATATCCTGTTTCACCTCTAATCCCTATACAGGATATAACTACTAAAGCAAAGAAGCGAAAGCATATACATATACGTGGGCTAGAGGCAAAAATTAAACCAGAAATAGAAAGATATGCATCACATAGACAGTTGGTCGATAAGCTGTTTAACGAATCGATAAATATCTTTGAAAGAATCTACAAGTTCATATTTGTAAGCGATACTTTTGTGTTTAAGTACACTTTTATTTATGGATTGAAGAATTAGATCTTTATTGTACTGTAACTGAAGCAAGGAGGTAATCAAATTGCAAATTCTGTCTACAAAGTCTTCTTTTATAGAGCAGGATCGTGATATTCGTAGAGTTTCAGTTAAAATTATTCCTCTTTTAAGGGAATTGCTAGTGTAGGAGCTACTATGAGGAAATCTAATTACTTTAAAAGGAAAATAATCGGTTTTATTGTACTGCTTGGTGAAAATGCAGTCGTTCACTATCTTAATAGTAAGGTCTAGAAAATTGCATTGGTGTATATTAATATGAGTTTTATTTACCTCAAGACAATTTTCATAAGTTTCGGAAAAGATTTGGTCTAACCTAGTTTCCTCAAGATTATGTACAATAAGTATATCATCCACATATCTGAATGGAAAAAACTTTGTTAATTAATGTATTTTTGGTAGCGTATTTGTATTCGAAAAAGGTTAAATCAGCAATCATTGGGCTAGCTTACCTCCTTGTGGAACGCCTTTGAGTTGCTTATATAAAGCTCCACGTAGTTTAAAATAAGAATTTTGTAATAAATAGTCAACCATGTAGATTATGTCTTCTTTTCTATAGGATCTATGTTTGTTATTATTAGAAGGAGAGTTTCTATAAAAGGCTTTGTAGTTATTCACTATGAGAAAGTTTTTATTAGCATTTTTAAAACATATGTTCATTATTTCTGTGACGTTTCTAATAATTATGTCATGTGGTATGTTAGTAAACATATCCACAAAATCGGCTGAGTAGAGTTTAAGGTTTTTGTCTTGGATAGAACAGATTTCGTTGGAAATGTTTATGTCGTTGATGGACTAAAAATTCTTTAAACAACCAATATTGCAGCAAGCATTGTAAGCAGGTTTTTAAATTGTTTACGAAAATGAGTTAGCATTGTCATTACTTCAATAGCCAATGGTTTAACACTACTATTTGAAGCGCCTGTTATGAATTTGAAATTAATTGGACACTTGTGAAGTTTAGGTATACAGTAGATGAGAGATATAGTTCCATCACAATTGTGGGTTAAATTAATGCTGGAAATAAATGCATTATGCCTGGCTACAATATCACTGACATCATTATTGGATCGGATGTATATATTATTGCTTGAAGAATTGTTCAGATTTTCCATCTCTTTTCGGATTATTTCGAAATAAAGTATTTTGCAAACAATTCCATAATTGGAGGACGCTTTATCAAGGGGCACAATATAAAAAATTGTTGTACATATTTAACTTGAGAAAGATATTTTCTAAAGATATCAGTAGTTTGAGCTTTGTCAATGTAAATGAGAGGTCTAGCTTTTCGATTCTTGAAAAATGATTCTAAAAGATACCTTATTCCTTGTATTATAGTAGCATGAAGTTTGTATCTATTTTTAATTTTAACAAGTATCTGTTGAAAGAGATTCTGCCAGATGTGTTTTATTGCACTAGTGTTGAAGTGAGGTTTTGGTCTATATCTAGTTCCTTTGCTTAAAATTTCATACGTTCCACACTAATTCTTAAAAATATTGACATCTCCGGTCACAACATGATTATAGAATGAATCTACAAATGATGGGAATTGTGACAGATGCAAGGTATATCAGGTTGTGCAGTAATGTCAACGTTTCGTAAAAACCTATTGTAATTGAATAGTTTTTTGAAAGGGGCTCTTCGTATTTATAACTAATTCTAAAGGGTTTGTACATTACATATTTGGTGTCCAAAATGTTGACGCGCAGCCTGTTTTTCTTTGACACTCCGTGGAATTCAATCTCCTACGGCTCCTGAGATTGTCGCCGGAACGCATTACTATTCCGGGCGCTTAGCAGCTGAAGAGGCATATGCAACAGCTTCCACAACACCATCTGGGGCTTCACCAATAACAAGACTAAGGTGACTTGCTGGTCAGTTGTGTCTTTTGTCAAACGATGGATCTCCATTTTGCAGGGGCCTGACATTTCGACTCCTCGCCGTCTGCATAGGCCTAAACGTGGCATATAAGGCCTAATTTGTGCGCTACTTCACCAATCGCCTTAACTTTTGTAGCACTTCGAATCCATCCCCACGAATACGGACAGCCTAATTAGGAGGAACGAGCCCATCGCAAGGGTCAATGTCCTCTCCCATTAGATGACCAGTAGAGACGAATGAGAAACACCGCGCACCGTACCTTCTACGGACCACAACGAGACTCGGCGGAAAGCCACTCATAACTCATTTATTTTGCTTGCTCATTGCTGAGAGAGAGCATAAATCAAAACGTATGCACCAAATTCAGGTCTCTCAAGACTCGATCAAAAACCAAATTGCTAAGCAGAGGTAAACAAAGATCCAGCTGGAAACTTCGTATAGCACAAGAAACAACTCACTTACAATGTCGAGGTTTCAAGTAAGAGAGAATCGAGTTTCCTAAGGCGACCTGTCTTTAACACCCACACGGAGCTACACCTCCACTCGGAATGCAACAGGAGAAGGTCATTGAAAGACTTCCACTCTGTGGTTTTTGATAACCACGTCCACCTGTCCATATGCCAGCAGGAGCAGTATATGGATGCCGGGCACTCCGTCCTCGTCTACGATGATCTGCACGCCATCTTATCGGTGGAGGTCGTCTAGGAGTCGGTCCTACATGACCAGTACCGAACACTCGAAAATTTTCGCATACGTTCTCGACAACGCACTAACGATGTTCTCCATTCGCTACTTTGCAGAGGGCAAGGTTCTGTCTCACCAATGGTCAGTGGAAGACTATCTTGCAGTACTACCATAGAAGGAAGACATATAAGACATTAGCAACTATCGCCCAATCTGCTCGTCGTCTGTAGTCTGCAACGGTTCACTCGAGTTATTCTGTATAAGATCGACAAAACGTTGGATGAAGGGCAGTCATGCTAACAAGCAGCATTTCGGGAGGATTCAGCGCGATCGACCTCACAAACATTGTCACGAAGCTCGTCGAAGTGTCGCGAGTACAGTGTCGCTGTCCTTCACCATTTACCTGAACAAGGCATTCGATCCCGTGAAGCTCTGATCACACAGTTCCTCCCACTCAGTGCATCAGAATACATCTGGGGCTTTACAGCGTGCACACGACCAGGATCACAGAATCCCACGATGTAATCGTCAAGGTAAAGAACAGGCAAGAAGATACCACATTCCCGAAGCTCTTCAGCGCCTCCTTCGTCATGCGAAACCTGGAAAGTCGCCAACCTCACCATCTACTTGTTTATCAGAAGAGATACAAAGCGCATTATCGATGTGAATCTATTGATCAGGGGCACAGGAAGCAAAGTGGAAAGAGGCACCAATTCTCATTGGATGCACCCCGATCCACATTCGGATTCCGCCTGGGTCAACCAGGCCTTGCACCACTCTTGGTCGGTGACTTCTTTTTCTTCTTCTTCTTCTAATGAGCGTTTAGTCCCGCGCAGTCGCAGGGTCCGCTGTTCTTGTGATCTGTCGCCGCCTCATCCTATCAAGGGCGTCATCTGCCGTGGCGCCGACTTCGGCGAGATCTCTCTTGATGACGTCCTTCCATCTTTTCCTTGGGGCTCCTCTCGGACGCTTTCCGGGTGCCTCGAAATCTAGGGCCAACCTTGTGGCGTGATCCTCTGGTCTTCTGAGGACGTGTCCATACCAACTCAGGCGCAGCTCTCTCATCTTCAGCTGGATCGGGGCTGTCTTCATCACTGCCCTAACATCCTCGTTTCGCACCCTGTCCCGACGGGTTCATTCACATGCCCACCTCAGCATCCTCATCTCCGCCGCGTGCAGTTGCCGCTCTTGCGCCTTACCCAGGGCCCAGCACTCACTGCCGTAGAGGAGGGCAGGTCTCACAACTGTTCTATAGAGCTTGCCTTTGAGCGTCCTGGAGCATCTGCGGTCGCAGTGGATCCCCGTGGACTCCCTCCACTTGAGTCAGGCTGCACTTATCCGTCCCTTAATCGCCTGGTCCACGCTTCCTTCCTCGGATAGATCGCTTCCGAGGTAGCGGAATTGTTCCACCTTTTCGATCACCTCCCCTTGGCAGTCTAGGATCGGTTCGGTGCACTGCTCAGAGCTGATGAACTTCGTCATCTTCACGTTCAGCCGTAGGCCGTTGTCTGCGAGGGCTCTCTGCCATAGCTGCACTTTCTCCTCCAGCTCCTCCTGGTTGTCGGCTACTAGGGCGATGTCGTCCGCGTAGAGTATCGTTCTGAGAGGGCCTTCCTCAAGGTGGTTCACTATAGAGTCAAGTGTCAGCAGGAAGAGGAACGGGCTCAGAGCCGACCCTTGGTGTACCCCACTGCGATGTCCACTTAACTTGTCACCCCGTGTGGAGTTCGTATCGCCGCTTTCGAGCGCTCGTACATGTCCCTTATGACCGTGATCAGACGTTCCGGGACACCCCTCCCTCGAAGGGCATTCCAGATTACGGCCCGAGCCAGCCTGTCGTAGGCCTTCTCCAGGTCCAGGAATGCCAGGTAGCAGGGTTTTCGTTTCTCCCGATATTTCTCCATCACCTGACGAGCGATGAAGATGGCGTCTGTGGTGGACCTCTCAGGCATGAAGCTCCACTGCACCTGGGAGATGGGTACCATCTCCCTCAGCCTTGAGTCGACCAGTCGTTCGTAGATCTTCATCGTGTGTGAGATCAGTTTGATCCCTCGGTAGTTGGAGCATTCGGAAGCGTTTAAACACTGACTTATTCATCGACTGGCGAGCATAATCCGTTCTGTGACACATCCTTCCTGCAGTCTCTCGGTCACTGTCCGCCTCAGATGTTCCGCCACATTCTTCCCCATAAACGATACGAACGAAAAACACGAGAGGAGATTCTCGACACCGCTCTTCTGCAGCATTCATACACGTGTAAATCTAGGCCGCGGGAAAAGAGCATGATGAACGACGACCGGAAGGCCATTATGAATGCTCCCAAGGGGCGGGCGGCCGCAACAGTGGTGGCGCTCGAAACGAATGACGTCCGGGAAGAGAAGAAAAGCCGAAGAAGAACTCTCCCCAAGAAGACACATTAGACGAATGAAAGGACGGCGAGCCGCGCGACTCTGAAAACAGCCCCGCCACACTCGACGAACTAATGAAGGAAGCTGCGGCTAAATGAACGCCGTCACACGCACGCACCCACTCACACACACACACACACACACACGGCCACCTCGGCGCCCTGCTTACACGGCTCGGCGACTGATTCGCAGATTTATACGGCCATTACAGATTGTCTCTACACAGCGGGTTGGTATTTGACAGGAAAAAATCACAGGGAAAGGGGTCTAGACGGCTTGCGGGAGCTGACGGAAGTCGACGAGGTCGTCGTTGCCACCGATGACACATGAGAGATTCGCGGTCGACAATGAGGCGTTGAACCGCCCCTGCCTCGCCTGAAAACAGAGCTGTCACGCATCGCCCCGACGGAGGTGCACCCCCAGAACGGACTCACTTTCCTGAACCGCTTGAAATTGGCAGAGTTCGAAGAGGAGACATCGAGTCTAGGACCGTTGGCGACTGCAGGTCGCCGAGGCCGCTCGATATCGGCATAGTGCACCAGCTCACTCTGAAAGCAATTGTCAACCGTGACAGGGATGAAGGCAACCATCAAATCCTTTCGATATAATAGTAAATAGCTGTGTATTGCTCACCAAATGCATGAAAGAGGTGAGAAGTGGTTGTTGGAGAATCTTTGGAGTCATGATGAAGTTCATTTTACGAAACTTGCACTACTCAACAATCGTCTAATAGTTTCTGAATGTTTACGGCCAGTCGTTAAATAATTCAGAATATATTTCAGAATTTTACCAGTTATATGCACCATTTTCACGTGAAATTGGACACTTCTAAGCGATGCGGGCGAGAGGGGTGGGGGAGTCGATTTGTGCCGATTGAGTCGATTGAAACGAGGTTGCATTGGCTTTGTCGCTGTTACAGCGCTAATGGAAGCTCTTCGATGCCTCTGTACTGAGGTTCCATATTTTTGTAACAAAAAATCTTGATCTTATCCATGGCGTTCTTTTTCGCAATAGCTTTGGACATTAGCTCTACCACAGAGTACCTACCCCTAGCCCAACTTTGGCGAGGTCTCTTTCGATGATCTCCTCCCACCTTTTGCTCAGGACTCCACATGTTCGCTTCAAAGGAGCAT